>JAKCPI010001013.1:0-50007 GCA_023213315.1 Euborellia annulipes
AAACAAACAAACAGTGAGTCGAGCAATAGATAACAGAGCCAAGTACAGTACAATTTAACAGCCCATCTACACACCTCGTAAGATTATACATAAAAATTTCTATAATTATGAAATTGATGTCGGTATATGTAGGCCTACACCCACTCCCATGACTTTAAGTGTACTTGGTTTCTCGATTATTTTCTATTTGTACAACAGTTCTGAAGATGATTCCGTCCGGGGTCGAAACGTTAGCATGTTGGAAAGAAAACCAATTCAATTTAGACTAGCTGCGATTCGGAAAATTCCTTTAAATTCCGAATTTATGTATGATACAAATTGAGATACGCCATTCCTATTTACCTTTAATCGTGGATAAATAAACGGGGATCTTGGTAGGAATTTCAAATAATAATAATAATAATAATAATAATAATATTAATAATCGTCAAATCTCCAGCTAACGACAAATCTGAGTATATTTGGTATCCAAATGGCTTAAATAAAATCATCGGACTGCCTGGGGTCCGAACCCTCGACGTTTGGTATACGAGGTTAGCACGCTAACCTCTACACCACGCCCCGAGGGCTTAGTGAGTGCACCTTGAAAAATATGAATATCACTGCTTGTTCTGACAAAGAAAAATCACAATATTGACAAAGGTTATAAAAAGAGTACTCTAAACACTTTTATTCCAGCTCTCCCCCCCTCCCTTAAAAAAGAAGAATGTGTCTTCTTTTATTTTAATTAAGAGATTCCTTCTGTGGCATGTTTATAGTATCTCTGTTTTAACCTCTTTCTTTTTTGATCGTTTCCAACCAAACGCAAACGCAATTGACGTTTAAATGGTTTTTTATCGTTCACCAAAGAGAGAGCCTTATTTCTCTCTCTCTGAATTTGTCCTCCTGTTTCGGTGGCAAATCGCCTTTCGGGATTTAACTAAAGACATTTAATTCTCTTAGACACGCATTCCAAACTGAATTCTTCTCTAATTATTCCCAAAGATCATATATTTCAAAGGGTATAAAAAAGTTTATTACAAAAAAAAAAAGAAGTTTTTTTATTTCTTACGGTACTTAAAAGTCAAAAATAAATAAAATAAACCAAAGGATGAATGAACTTACTCAGAGCTCATTTTAAAACAATACTGCCTTTTGGATTTGCACTACGTTTGAACAGCTTCAATTAAAAATTAATAAATTAAAGAGATAATTTTTTTTATCCATATTTATTTATAATACGTATATCAATATACCTATTTAATTTAATTTATGAATTTATAATTTTACACTCACATCTCGTGGATGGTGAATAACTCCTCAGTCTTAAGATGTATAATTATTTTGAATATACTATTAGAAAGAATGATTCTTCAGCTAAAGTTTTCACCATTTATTTGTACTTTCTCTTACCTCTATATCAGTTAATATATAGAGAGAGAAAGTATTGAATTGATGTACAAATTTCGATGTCGAGATTTTGATGGATATACACGCTTTAATGTACCCTGATTCCAAAAAAGTGATTTTCGCGACATGGTCTGTCTGTGTGTCTGTGAACAAAATATCTCAAGAACGAGAAGAACAAAGAAGTTGAAATTTTATATTTAAGTTTGGCACCTTCCTGGCAAGTGACACGAAATTTTTGAATAAAATCGGCCAAAGAGTAGACGAGAGAATACATTACTGATGCATTTTTTCAGTTTTTTTTTTTTTTCGTTTTCTCAAAATAAAAAACCAACGATTTTAATTAAAATTTAAAAATCAATTATTTTTTAGATGCTTTTTAAAATGTATATTCTCATTTTGCCATTGAAATGTTCTTTTTTTTTAAACATTCACACTTTTTTTCTCATTTACACTCACATTCACTCACACCAGGGGCGGATTAAAGGGGGGGGGGCGAGGGGGCGCTCCCCCCCCCCCGAGAAGAAATTCACAATGATATAAAAACTAGTAATCTAAAGAAATTATGATTTCCGGGCTTTAATTTCAATTGAATTTGTTACCAATCAATTTAAATAAATAGGAAAGGGGTCTAAATGGCCATAGATGCCCACAAAGTTCTTAAATAAAAAAAAAAAAAAAACCGCCCCCCCCTCCCGACAAAATTGCATTTATCCGCCACTGACTCACACATTCATACAATCTTTTCGGCAACTGAGGCCATTTAAGACTTATAACAATACAGTATGTTTAATATATCAATTGGGGGTCCAGGCATTTTTATTTAAGTCATTTGGTATCCAAATGAAATGTTCTAAAGTCCTCTTTACAATAGAAAAGATAGGAGAAATGGTTTCCATGGTAACAAAATATAAATATTTTCCCACACTTATAAATTTTACATCGCCCTCGGGGAATTCCTGGACCCCAATATAGACAAATTCATAAATAACGGTTATCGTAAAAGTCTTAAATGGCCTAAGTTGCCGAAAAGACTGTGAAAGTGTGTGTGAGTGTGAATGAGAAAAAAGTGTGAATGTTTAAAAAAAAAAAAAAAATGTTACATCTACATTCAAATGTTCCGTACTGTGGAACTAAATATATGACGACACAAAAATCTAGTGTGACAAGCACAGTACACAACTTTCGATTAACGAAGGTAAGAGAAAGTTGTGCTTTGCGACCTGACACACCAGATTTTTTCCTATTATTTCATTATTTTACAGAATAAGTCGCTCTTTTTTTTAAACATTCACACTTTTTTCTCATTCACACTCACACTCACACACACATTCACACAGTCTTTTCGGCAACTCAGGCCATTTAAGACTTTAGACGATAACCGTTGTAATTATTTGGTATCCAAATGGCTTAAATAAAATCATCGGACTGCCTGGGTCCGAACCCGCGACGTTTGGTATAGGAGGTAGGCACGCTACCTACTACGCCAAACTCGGGGGCATAAGTCGCTCTTAATGGATAAAGGTTTGGCCAGCCCTGTCCTATATTGTTACTATGAAAATGTATGAACATGTTTGTTAATGGGAACAAAGTAAACACAATACTTTCTCTCTATATTTTTCAAAGATAGGTAAGAGAAAGTAAAATTAGTTTGAAGTCAGTCAAAATACGTTGTCCCGTTAAAAGGCCACCGACTGTGTAGAAAACACAGTTAACACCAAATTTTTTGGGAAAAAATGAATTTCCTTACTCATTTAATTTTTAAGAGATTTTATTTTCTTTATAACAATGTTATGTCGAAATACGCGAATTTTCTAAAATCATTTTTACAGACTTCTGTACTCTTTTTAGCCTAAAAATACACTATAAACTTTTCTTAACAACTATCTTCTGTTGTTTCCTATGTTTAATAGTTATATTAATGTGCGAAACTTCTGTTGTTAAATGTAATAGAACCATGTAGGATAGAAGTACAGTAGCATGTTGTGTTCAAATTATAATAAAAAATGGACAAGTTTCTAGATGGCATCTTATTGCGATGAACATATTCGAACATATTCTGTAGGTATATATATATATATATATATATATATATATATATATATATATATATTTTTATTGTACGACACCCCGCTACAACAGTCTCTGATAACACTAGTCGACAAGGTTTTTTTCACAAGAAATCTGATTAGTGACCCTAGTGCATTTTTTTCATTCTGAATTCAGATATGTAGTTAGAATTTTTCCATCAGGCACAGTTTTAGAGATATAGAGCAAAATAGATTTTAGTCGAAAATTGGCTCTAAAACGGCTTTTATTTAAAATGTTCAAATTATTTTTAACGCGACACCCCGTCAAATTATGCAGATAGTTAGAATACATATAAATTTTAAGTTTCATCCCAATCGGAGGTCATTTAGACGTGCCGCAAACGGCTTAAAGTTTAGAAAAATCGAAATTTTCAAGATTTTTTTTGCTTTGGTCACCCCTAATACAATTTTAGAGATCCCTGAATGAAAAAAACATATATGTACGATATTCTATAGTTCTTTGGCTTTCTAAAAAGCATTCATTCGTAAAAATCTGTTAATTATTAACGAAATTATTAATAAAAACGTGAGCAAAGAAAAAACACAAGTAGACTCACTGGTCGAAAAAAATGGACTTCAATTGAATTAAAAAAGCGAACCCTATCCATGAGAATCTATTGTATCCTCTCTGAGCATCGGGTCACGGGCCCTAACTTTATTATATATTATTAAAAAAAATATTTTTTGAATCTCATATCTTTCTTTATACTTCTAAAAAAACAAGAGGTCCATTTTTTTTGTCCAGTGAATGTACTTAGGTTTTTTCTTTGCTCACGTTTTTATTAATAATTTCGTTAATAATTAACAGATTTTTACGAATGAATGATTTTTAGAAAGCCAAAGAACTATAGAATATCGTACATATATGTTTTTTTCATTCAGGGATATCTAAAATTGTATTAGGGGTGACCAAAGCAAAAATCTTGAAAATTTCGCTTTTTCTAAACTTTAAGCCGTTTTTAGCACGTCTAAATGACCTCCGATTGGGATGAAACTTAAAAATTTATATGTATTCTAACTATCTGCATAATTTGACGGGGTATCCCGTTAAAAATAATTTGAACATTCTAAATAAAAGCCGTTTTAGAGCCCATTTTCAATCAAAATCTATTTTGCTCTATATCTCTAAAACTGTGCCTGATGGGGAAAAACTGAATTGATATTTGAATTCAGCATAGAAAAATACTTCTAGAATTTCATATCTTCATTCTTGTGAAAGAAAAAAAGTTCATTTTTGTCGACTAGTGTAATCAAAGGAATCGCAGTCTTTTCCTTCGGTAATTGAAAGATCAGTGCTGTGCGCCCAGTCACACCAGGTTTTTATTTAAGCAAATATAAAATTAACAGATACGAGTAGGATGGCAGCCAGGAAAGAAATCAGACAAAAATTTAATCAATATTTATATAATTTTACCTCGATTGCCGACGTTTCGGAGGCAAATCCGCCCTTCCTCAGGACAATCGATAGTTATTAAAATACAGATGGCTTATTAACTATTGTTCTGAGGAAGGGCGCGATTTACGTCCGAAACGTCGACAATCGATATAAAATTAGATAAAGATTGATTAAATTTTTGACTGATTTCTTTCCTGGCTGCCATCCTACTCGTATCTGTTAATAGTTCAGCCATCATCTCAATATTATAAAATTAAAATTTGATAAAATGGTGGAAGCAGTTAATAAAATTAAAATATCACTTTACATAAAGCTGTATTTACTGAAAATGATTCACATCTGCGACACATATAGATGACAAAAATATTATTAAGGGCAGGGATGGACAGAATCGCGATCTTTTTGGATTTAAATCTGAAAATCCGGAAATCCTTTTAAAAATTAAAAAATTTTAATAAATAAGCTTATGTATATTCTTTTGATTTATCCAAACACTTTAAAATTAGGTCCGGATCGGATTTTTGGATCCTTTATTTTAGATCGAATCGGATTAGCGGATCGGATCGCCCGAGTTTGTTGGCTGGCTAATCCTTTTGCAGCAGCCGATTTGGATTAGTAGATAGGATAGAAATAATATTTTGTCTCTGCAAGACAAGGGCATTCAGGCATTCTTGAACCATAATAAGTTCAATTAAAACATAAAGGCCCTCGGGCTTGGTGTAGGGGTGAGCGTGATAATCTCGTATACCAAAAGTCGCGGGTTCGGACCCCATCCAGTCCTATGATTTTATTTAAGCCATTTGGATACCAAATGAGAAAAAAGTGTGAGTGTTTTTAAAGAAAAAAAAAATACACAAATAAAACACTCATTTATTTGTATCAAGTTATTTATTACTTGGACCATGCAAATGTGTGTCAAGCGCCAGGTACCGAGATTTGAGAAAATTAACATTAAAGTTTTTTTTTTGTCAATTGTGCAAGTAAATAGTGTAATTATGGCAGATATTCATAAATTATTTCTAAAAATACTGGACTAATTTAGAGAATAAACAACTAAAATGATAATAGAAAGTTATTTTTGTGCAAAATTGTCCAAGTCCAGATTATATTTGTGAAAAATTTGCTTCCGACAGTATCTTAGAAATTTATGATGGCAAAATTATAAATATGGGAAACTATTTATATTTTGTTACCATAGCCACGATTTCTCCTTGGGGGGGCCCAAAAGTTTCCTATGAACCCCCCCCCTTCTTCAAGAAACTTAAAGTGGAGAAATTTTTTTTAGAGTAATATAATTATTATAAATTAAAAAAACAAATCTAAAAAAAAATTGTTTTTTTCTTAAAATAAAAATCGTTAGAGCGAATTTTGAGAAAATCGAAAAAAACGAAAAAGTACTCGTAAAGTACTAGAGAATTTTTGGCCGATTATGATTATAAGCTTTTTTTTCCGGTCCTGGGAGGTTTTACTTAAATATAAATTTCACCCCCTCTTCATTCCTTCTTCCTTAAAATCGAACCCCCCCCCCCCCCCCCCCCCCCCGCCAGCCCATTCGCGAAAACCATTTTTTGGGTTCCGGGGGCCCCCAAACGGAAAGCCCCCCAAATCCCCACCCCAATTTTGAAAAAAAAAAAATACTTTCCTATATATAGATTTTAGATATATACATAGGTAAGAGTTAATAAAATACGATTAATTTAGAAAAAAAAAAATCATTAGGGAAAACAATAGGTATTTTTGTTGTTTTGGAGAAGGCTTTGGGGGGGGGGGGCACAGCCCCTTGGCCCACATGAGAGAATTAAGCCACTGCACTATTTATATTAATCAAATTATTTTAGGTTATAATTCAAAAATTAAAACGGGAGATATTATTAAAGTTCTTTTATGGTTATATTTAATACTAGTAGCATAGAAACTTTTTATCAAATTACATTAATAAATTTTAAATAGTCCACGGGGCGGGGGGCCGGGGTGGTATTAATATTTTAAAATAAATACAAAGTGATAACAAAATTTTCTCATCAATTAATTCCTGAATGGAAGTGAACATGGCAACAGTAAATCAAAGTCATAATATCCCGTGCTTAACTCAATTTTTAATTTTTTTTTGGCTCTTGACGCACTAATGCGTAACAGGGTTCAATTATAAATCAAATTCAGATATGATTTCTCAACATGAAACAAATACCCGAGTGTTTTATTTTAATTTACTTAAACGAGTGCCTAAAGTCGATATTTCTTTAGAAAAAACCAAATATATAAACAACGAGACCTTCCTCTTTAATTGAAGACAAAACGATTTTTTATTTTAAATATTATTATTATTATTAAACATCCATTTGCTCCATTTTCATATTAAATATTAAAGCGAGAGAGCGAGAGGGAGTTGGTTCGTTTGTATGAGTTCTTGAAAATTACAATCCTATTTCCTTTTATGTCCGAACATAACCTTATTTTTTATTTGAATTATTCACAATTTTTTACTTTTTTTTTTTAGTTGTCTTTAATTCATGAAAAAAAAAGAATTTTTCTCAACCACTTAACAAAAAAAAAAAAAAAAAAAAAAAAAAAAAAAGAGAGGAAGAGAATAACGATAAATTATTCAATGGAATTTATATTACTCTAGTATAGAAAACCATATTGGTAACTTTTATTTAATCAATGCTCCTTTAATATCTTTACCAAGGGCATCAGTTGCATCAGTTAGGGAGAGCTTGTTAACCCCGGGCTAAATGTTTTTTTTTGTGCAGAATCCCACTTCAGTTTTATTTTTATAGTAAAATGTACGACATTTCATTTTATAGTTAAAAGTAGTAGATATATTTGTTATTTTTCTTTAGATTCTACTTCTTTTAACAATAAAATGATGAAATGTATATTTTACAATATATTATAGGCTAGGGCCCGCTTGCATCAGATCTCGTCGCCATTTTTAGCCCTGAGTTAACCTCACTTTTCAGCTAGATATATGGGGAATTGGAGCCAAGGTCTGGGCTAAAGTTAGCCCAGGCCCAAAGGTGGGGCTAAGATTTAGCCCTGGGATGACACGTACGAACATGTATTATGAATTAAATAAGAAATTATATATAATATTTAAGATATTATATACATCGCGTAGGTAAGCGCGAAACGGAGATTTATATAATTAGATATTACTTCGGGTACATGAAGTAATATCTAATTATATAAATCTCCGTTTCGCGGTTTACCCACGCGATGTATATAATATCTTAAATATTATATATAATTTCTTATTTATAAATTAGTTAAAATTGAGGTCGTCTCAACTATGCCAACTGGATTGCACCAGGTTGACGGAGGAATTTGTGGCGCCAAATCCGGGTCCATTCCTCCCGATGGCTAAATTTGCTTTCCAACTGAGTTCATATACCCGAATGCCGTGCTGTGGTCTAGTGGTAAGGGCACACTGAGCGCAAATCGGTGGATCCGTGGTTCGACTCCCGGCGGCACACCCTTATATCTTTTTTCGGGTACATGAAGTAATATCTAATTATATAAATGTATTATGAACACAAGCATCCTAACTTCACCAATATAAATGTAAAAATAATATAAATGCAATCTGGAATCTACCGTTTTTTTTGTTATTATTCATTTTATGTCAATCAGGATTATACTCGTATATCCAGGATATATTGCAAGTTGTTGAATATTCCCCTAACTTCAGCTAACGCATTGCACATGTCTTGTTAATAAAACTATTTGTCAGCGCTATTAGTTACAATTGTAAAGTGCTGCAGTACGCGGATGATATTGTGGTATACACCTCTTCAAAAAAGCTGGATCAGGCGATAACTGATATAGACATCTCTATATATGCTCTTATTGAGTATCTTAGTTCTATAGGACTGACAATATCTTCGTCAAAATCAAACCTATGTGTTTTTTCGAAGAGGAAACTCCCTTCCTGGGAGCATATTAGTCTAGGGGAGGCTCAATTTCCGGTAGTTAGTGTGGTTAAATACCTAGGGCTTCTGTTAGATTCCAAGCTCTTGTGGAAAGCCCATATAAACAGTCTTATTCAGAAATGCTCAGTTAATATAAATCTTCTAAAGGCTATCTCTCATTTTTCTTGGGGGGCGGACCCAAGAATAATGCTGAGATTATACAGAGCGACAATTAGAGCGCAACTAGATTATGGATGCTTTTTATATAATTCTGCTAGTTATACCACTCTTCAGAAACTGGATAGAATTCAGTATCAGGCCATAAGAATTTGTTTAGGGTATTTAAAAACTTCACCCACTAACGCTATGTTAGTAGAGGCTTATGAACCTCCATTAGAGTACAGAAGGTCTCTATTGGCATTCAAGTTCTACATTAAAAGAAAAGCTAGGGTTTATCATCCTACAATAGAGTCCATTTCATTGGCAGAGCAAGCATATAATAACACAGGTTATTGGAACCACAAAAGTATCCCGTCCCTTGTAATGTCCTCTCTGATATTTCACAATTCAAACTTTGAAATTGAGAAACACTCGCTCCCGTCAAAAATTAGAATAGAACCCTCATTAATTAACTTCCCTCCGAAAATAATTAAGGACCCCGCTGACATACTTGGCACTGGTTTTGATGCAATCATATATACTGATGGCTCTAAGTCACCCCAGAAAGTTGGCTGTGCGTTTTACGATGACAATAATTCCATAGCTGCCCTCTTCAAACTTCCAGAATACTTATCCATATTCACAGCAGAACTGATTGCCATCCGAGAAGCGGTCTCATACGTTAAAAATAATGATATAAAAAATGCCCTTATAGTAACAGATTCGCAAAGCGTTCTATCCTCTCTAAATTTAAAACTTTCGGCGAACATCAATAATATTCAGTTTGAAATATTAAGTATACTGGCGGATCTATATAAACGAGGCTTTAACACCAAGCTAAAATGGACTAAAGGGCATAGCTCCTGTCAAGGAAATTTCATTGCTGACTATCTGGCAAAACGAGCAGCTTCAACAGGAAAACTTCTTACAGCAAGAGCCCCATGGCGGGACATAATTCCACAATATAAACAAACAATCAAACAACAATGGCTATACCACTGGACCAGTAGCTCTCAACTAAGAGGATCTGCTCTGGCACGTATCAAACCTGCTCCATCTCCTCCCTGGTTCTCTTTTTCCGATCTAACAAGAAACGAAATAGTATTATTCAATAGGCTCCGAATAAATCATACTCGCTCTAACGCTCATCTACATAGATTCAACATCATATCCTCTCCGCTATGCACATGTCATCCAGTACCGGCCACACCAGAACACCTAATCACAGAGTGCCCTCTCTATTGTGCACATCGAAGACAATTAATTGAAAAAATAAAACCAAACTTCCGGTCTCCGCCAACTTACCTGGAGCTCCTCAAAAGTTCATCGGACACGGTCATCAAAGCCATAGCCAACTTCATCAACAGCTCCAAAATCGCCATATAACTGCTGCAAAACTCCACGCTACAGGATTTTGAAATATTTATTTTGTAATATACTTTTCTTATTAGGAATTTTACTTTTAAAAATGTTCTTGGTATAATGTTATTGCTAAAAGTTTTTATTGTTTGGTTTTTTTTTTAATATGTTTTTTTATATGTATTTAATTTCCTATTTATTTATTTTTTATATGTCATTTATATGTATATAACTTTTATTTATTTATTTATTTTATTTTATGTTTTTTGTATGTATTATATATAATTATTGTATTTTGTGAAACTGGCAGGAAGACCGCTGGTCAGGAGCCAAATAAATAATAAAAAAAAAAAAAAAAAAAAAAAAACTATTTGTTTTCAAATTGAATGCAAATTGATATAATATTGATATTAAATATTTATATAAATATTTTCAGTTGATATTACTTCTTGTCAGGTGAAAATAAAAGATATATTTCCATGGGCGTACCCAGGATCAAATCTAGGGGGGGGGGGGCTTGGTCAGATCATGGTCGTCCGGGGGGGGGGAGATCATGGTCGTCCAGATTGGGACATAGCTATTTTTTATATAGAGGGGTAAAACCTTCGAATTAAAGGCCTAAACCCAAGCAGCATTTAAAGTTTAAATGACTACACTGTTACCTTGAAGTTAACTTTAAAGTAATTTTTACCAGAGAGCGCAACGTATTTATTTCGGTATGATTACCGGATAATTCCCAAAGTGGGGAATAGGATTGTGGTCTTTTTTACCACACAAAAACTTTAGCTGGAACGGAAATAATCACGTTACAGATTCGTAATAGGTACATAATGGTTACGTGAAGGTTTGGTAATTTTTCCCAATTATTCGATAGTTGAACCTCGGCTTTCCATTCGTTTATATTCGGAAATTATTTTAAAGAAATGGCATCATGCAAGTTTATCAAGAAATATGTCTATTTTAATGGTAAAAGAAGATGGCCGAAAAATGTTAAATTTTATTCACAGGCGAAAGAGGACATGGATTGGAAGAAAATACAAACGCTCGAAATTTTTTTGATAAATATAATGATTATACTTCGTATAAAATTGTGCGCCCTAACAAATATGTAGTTTTATGAATATTTTTTTATAAATGTCAAAATAAATAAAACCAACATTTTCAAAAAAACGGCTAATAATCATGTTTAATTATTTTGGTAGGTACAAATTTACATAAGTTTGTAAGTAATGGTCTTTATTTATCATAAATTATTGTTTATTTCATTAATTGGCAGGTTATTATTATTTAACCATTATACAATACGACATCTTTATTTAAATATTACTTTAAAGTATTATCTTTCACTTTTAAGTCATTTTGACTATTTTTATAGTAAGAATTCCTTAAAAATAATACTGAAGAGACATTTTTACTCTACAGTGACAAATATTACCTTTTAGTTATTTTTATAAGTTATTTTAGGTTAGACTTACTTATAGGTTATATTAAAGGGTTTTTTTTATGGGAAAATAACTTCAGAAATTACGTCGAAATTTTATCACTTTTACCGTAACAAAGTGGTGGCTGCTACTTGATTTTATTACTTCAAAGTAATTTTTATTTTAAAGTAATATTTGCCACGGTACCGCTACTAACATTTTTACTTTTGAGTAAAAAAACTTATAAGTAAATTCTTTGAGTAAATTTCACCAAATATTTACCTATGAATATTACCATTAGGTAGACAACTTTGAAGTTTAATTTGGTAGTAAAAATAACGTTATTTTTCCTGTGCTATTTACTTTAAAGGAAATTATTACTAAAAAGTTCCATAAATAAGTTTAATTAACTACATTTTTCCTCTCCAAAAGTAAAAAAAACTTTATGCTAGTAATTCTTACGGAAAATGCTGCTTGGGAAGACCTTTCGAGTCCTAACAAAAAGAATCATTCCCCGTCGCCAACCACCAATTTTGTTTCGTTTCATCACTTTATAAACATTTAATTTTTTTCTTGTGTTGCTTCTAGGGGTGGGGCAGCTGCCCCCTGCCCCTCGCTGGGTACGCCCATGTATATTTCTTTTTGAAATTATCTTTATTTGAGGCACACAGCTGGCAATTTGTCAAAATAGTTGTGAAGATAGGAACAATTGACAAATTGTTATGTGAACACTAATAAATCTTGTTTATTTTTTTGAAAATTTTTAAATTTTAGCAAAAAAAAATTAAATTCTTATATTTAAATGTATATTAATAATATTTATTTAAATTATGGGTGATAATATCAATTTTTATTTTTAATAATTTTTATAAGATGCCTTAAGGTGCGCGTCTCGGGGTGCTAATTTTGGGACTTTCCAGCTGCCACAATTTTGAAGCTATCGACCTCAATTTTTTTTTTAATTAAAGCTATTTAAAATATCTACAACTTATAGAAGCCCTTTTTTTGATTTTCGAAAAAAAAAAATTTTTTTTAGATTAATCGCATTAAATAAAAGATATTTTAAAAAAAGGAGCTCTATAAGTTGTAGATAATTAAATTAGTAATCATTGTGTTAAAGAATAATTAATTTTTTGCCTTTAATTAATTAGCTGGAAAGTCTAGAATGAAATGCAATTTGTCCCTTGTTTTCCTATGGGGAACACTAACGCCATCTGGTGCCGCCTCGAGTCAATCGTGCTTTAACGGTTTTTTGAGACGCGCACCTTAATGGAGTTGCAAACTTCACAAACAGAACAGGATTTGTTCCCCCGGAAGAGGGTTTCTGCACTAAAAAAATCTGGTGTGACTGGCGCACAGCACACAACTTTCTCTTACCTTCGGTAATCGAAAGTTGTGTACTGTGCTTGTCACACCAGATTTTTTGTGTCGACATATATTTAGTTCCCGACAGTACGGAACATTTGAATTCAGATGTAAAATTTATAAGCATGGGAAAATATTTATATTTTGTTACCATGGCAACCATTTCCTCCTATCTTCCCTATGAAATACAAGAGTAAAGTGGTCTTCAGAAGATTTCAATCGCAAAATGAGAATATACATTTTAAAGAGCATCTAAAAAATAATTGATTTTTGAATTTAAAAAAAAATCGTTGGAGCAAATTTTGAGAAAATCGAAAAAAACTGAAAAAGTACATCAGTAAAGTACTAGTAATCTTTGGCCGATTTTGATTAAAAGCTTATTTTTCCGGTCCCGGGGGTGTTTAAGTTAAATATAGAATTTCAACCTCGTAGCTCAATTCCTTCATGCTTAAAATTGAACACACACACACACACACACAGACAGGCAGACAGACAGACCATGTCGCGAAAACCACTTTTTTGGATTCAGGGGACCTCAAAACGTGAAGATCCATCAAAATCTCGACATCGAATTTTTGACATGAATCCAATACTTTCTCTCTATATATATATATTACATATATACATAGGTAAGAGAAAGTAAAAAACATTTAGCCCATTGTCTACAAGCTCCGCCTTATTGAGGCAATCGGCCCTAAATGTAACTATTATAATTTTTTTATTTGCTTTAAGGTCTTTTCCATCATTTAAGGCTATTCTTATTTATTACTACAACTACTACTACTAGTCGGAGAGCTGGCGACAAAAATGGGCAAGAGCTTTCTGAAGGCTGATATTTTCAGAATAGGTTGCATTATAGTAATGGAAAGATACTCTAGAATCAGCACTTCCAGTACCGGGGCGTTTAGCGGGAATAAGCCAGTAAAGTTGTAATATTTATTAACATCTCTAAACTGTTTTCTAAAAGCTTAAAATTTGTAGACAACGAGCAAATAAAATTCTCACAACCCAACATTAATTACTTTCTCTTACCTATGTATATATGTAATATATATATAGAAAGTATTGGATTCATGTCAAAAATTCGATGTCAAGATTTTGATGGATCTTCACGTTTTGAGGTCCCCTGAATCCAAAAAAGTGGTTTTCGCGACATGGTCTGTCTGCGGGTGTGTGTGTGTGTCTGTGTGTGTGTGTGTGTCTGTGAACAAAATATCTCAAGAACGAAAAGAGCTAGGAAGTTGAAATTTTATATTTAAGTTAGGCACCCCCATGGGACGTGACACGAAGCTTTTGAACAAAATCGACCAAAAAGTACTAGCACTTTACTGATTCACTTTTTCAGTTTTTTTCGATTTTCTCAAAATTTGCTCCAACGATTTTTTTTTAAATTCAAAAATCAATTATTTTTTAGATTCTCTATAAAATGTATATTCTCATTTTGTGATTGAAATCTTCTGAAGACCACTTTACTCTTGTACTCCATAGAAAAGATATGAGAAATGGTTGCCATGGTATCAAAATATAAATATTTTCCCATACTTATAAATTTTTACTTTCTCTTACCTATGTATATATGTAATATATATATAGAGAGAAAGTATTGGTTTCATGTCAAAAATTCGATGTCAAGATTTTGATGGATCTTTACGTTTTGAGGTCCCCTGTATCCAAAAAAAGTGGTTTTCGCGACATGGTCTGTCTGTCTGTGTGTCTGTGTGTGTGTCTGTGTGTCTGTGTGTGTGTGTGTGTTCAATTTTAAGCATGAAGGAATTGAGCTACGAGGTTGAAATTTTATATTTAAGTTAAACACCCCCGGGACCGGAAAAATAAGCTTTTAATCAAAATCGGCCAAAGAGTACTAGTACTTTACTGATGTACTTTTTCAGTTTTTTTCGATTTTCTCAAAATTCGCTCTAACGATTTTGATTAAAATTCAAAAATCAATTATTTTTTAGATGCTCTTTCAAATGTATATTCTCGTTTTGCTCTCAAAATTGTTTGAAGCACACTTTACTTTTGTGCTTCATAGAGAAGATAGGAGAAATGGTTGCCATGGTAACAAAATATAAATATTTTCCCATGTTTATAAATTTGACATCTTTAATTCTAATATATTGGCGGAAACTAAATTTTTGTCGACACAAAAAATCTGGTGTGACAAGCACAGAACACAACTTTCGATTACCGAAGGTAAGAGAAAGTTGTGTGCTGTGCGACAGTCACACCAGATTTTACATCTTGAATTCAATTGTACCCTACTGTCGGAAACTAAATACATGTCGACACAAAAAATCTGGTGTGACAAGCACAGTACACAACTTTCGATTACCGAAGGTAAGAGAAAGTTGTGTGCTGTGCGCCAGTCACACCAGATTTTTTTTATAATATTTTATTCAAATAAATTCATCAGATCTGGGATTCGAACCCGCGTCCCTTGGCTTTAAAATCTTTTTTTTTTTTTATAAAAAACACACACTTTTTTTCCCATTCACACACATATACACACAGTGTTTTCGGCAACTTAGGCCATATAAGACTTTTTCTATAACCGTTATTTGTATAATATATCGACGTTTTAATTAGCAAGCAAAGTGCCTAACTCCAATTTTGTTTATTTTTCAGGAGAGCCAAAAAACAATTCCTTGTCATCGTTAGAGCCCCTGTTAAACACTTTGCGTGCGGCATCTTTTCGAACTGAAAAATATGAATTACGCTCTTACCCAGTTCAGAGCATAAGGAGAATGATATTTTTCAACAGAAAATACAAAAAAAAAATGATTTTAGAAAAAAGGTGGAGTTAGACACTTTTCTACTGAGAGCATCGATATATGGACCGTTTATTTTGAAAGTGGTGTAAGTTCATTTTTTAAAAAAATGAGATATCACATAATTTATGCTTAAATTAATGTAAATTTTCTATGTAGGCCCTAAAACTAGCTAGTGTTAAATTTCTTAAAATATTCCCATGTTTTGTACAATTGAAAATTGGTCGAAAAATAGATTTTTTAATAAACAAATATGTTAACCTTTCATTTTCTCGAAACAATAGAAAATGGACTTACACCACTTTCAAAATAAACTGTCCATATATTGGGGTCCAAGCATTTTATTTAAGCCATTTGGTATCCAAATGGCTTAAATAAAATCATCGAACTGCCTGGGATCCGAACCCAAGGCAGGCGCGCTAGCAACTACGCTAAGCCCGAGGGCTTTCTATTATTAATCGCTAGATAAATAAAATCCTTAAACCTGCCAAATTTGATGTTTTCTAGTGACTACATAGCTCATTTAGTACTGATGACCGACAAACAAATTAAATTTTAATCAAAATAATTTATAATAAAATCTAAAATTATTTTGATCATCATCAACATCGTCATTTTGGGTCGTGCAAACAACAGAGATCGAATATGTAACGTGGTAAGTAATTATTAATTTTATTGGCTATAAAATGAGAGAGGGGGAGTTCCCATGAGATGAGAGGAGGGGATTGAGGCCACAGATGCGGTTATTCCCTCTCCATCCAAAAGTTCACCGATGGGAGGAAGGTTAGGTTAATTAAGCGCCAGCTTCCTCTATTGGCTCTCGCTCTCGGCCCACCACCTCCCTTCATATTAGTAGTGGGTTACAATGCTCCCGCCCTCCCCTCTACTCTCTGATCGATGCCAATTTAATATTCCATAATTATCACTTAACAGAAATTTTCATTTAGGGACACTCTATACATACATACTTTATGTTCTCTACATGTCCACTTGCTTCGTTAATTAATATATTAAAAGATCAAGGGACCGAATAAAAAAGAGTATTAAATATCTGGCGTGACTAGTCGCACAGCTCATCTTTGGTAATTGAAAGTTGTGTTCTGTGCTTTTTTTTCGACATATAGTTAGTTCCGCCGATATATTAGATTTCAATATAGGCCTATAAAACTTATAAACATAGAAAAATATTTATATTTGTTACTATAGTAAAATATCTTTCCTAAAAAGTAAAATCAAAATCATTATAGCGAACTTTTAAAAAATCGAAGAAAAAAAAAAAAAAACTGAAAAAGTACATTAGTTAAATATGCAATATTTAGTAGGGGGAGACTGTGGTGTTTTGGGGCGCGTTTTCGAAAATTTTATTATTTTATTAAGCAATTGAATTAAATCAGTGGTTCCCAACCTTTTTTGGCCCATCGCCCCTTTCTGGAGGTTGTCTAACACCTATCGCCCCCTTTTCATTTAATTTTTCGACTAATAGCAAAAAATTAATATAATAATTTGTATGGGAAAATTTTCCCGGCACCCCAAGAGAACAGCACAGTTTGGGAAAGACTGGTATACCTGTTGTACAAACATAAATTTACATGGTTCAAATTGATTCAAATTCATGGATTCTGTTATCTGCATTTGCATTTACGAACAAAATATGATTTAAAATTTTTAACAAATTTATTTCAAAGTTAAAAATGAATCCTGATTTTTTTTTCTTTTATTGTACTGTTTTTGCTGTGATTTTGTTTTATTACTGTATTACCATTTTTATATACTGTATATATTTTATATGAATTAGTGATAAATTGTAATTTTATATGTATATATGTATTGTGAGGGATGCCGGTGTGGCCTTACCTTGAAAATAAAAAAAAAAAAAAAAAAAAAAAAAAAATGAATCCAGTTTCTCAGATAACGTTTTCTTTTCAAAGTGAATAAATACAACAGTTGCAGAAATAATTACCGAAATATTGAAATTTTTTAAATAAATTATATTATTAATTACTAACTAAAATAAACCACAATTAATGACAAAATTTTATTTAAAAAAATATTCCTGACCCTAGGAGTACTGTGAGGCAAGATTTTTATTCATTATCTCTACACAAACTTCTAAAAATTTAAAAATAATTTTATTTGTATGAAGAAAATAACAAAAATGGATCTTTTTTTCGGTCAATCTTTATTTAATGAAAACAAAAGTGACGTTTCGATTCTAGAATTGGAATTATCTTCAGACTATTATTCAGTTATTTTTATGATAATATTTTGTCCTCTTCTATCCTGACCTGTAAATAGGAGATTTTTCTCTTTGATTTTTGCTTTTAAATTTTTTACTACTTTTAAATTTTAGTAAACTAATAATTTTTCTCCCTTTGAATACTCATCGCCCCCCTATCGCCCCCTGCTTTTTTATCGCCCCCTGAAAACCCAAATCGCCCCTTGGGGGCGATCGCCCCCAGGTTGGGAATCACTGAATTAAATTATCTATATATATATATATAATTCGCTAATGTCCGTCTGTCTGTCACGCTCTATTTAGGCAACTTCCCGTTGGAATTTTGAAATGAAATTTTATATGCATAAAGAAGACTTTCTAGGGATTACAGGAAAATTATTTTCATCCGGAAATTCATATTACTTTTTAAGTTATTAATTCTTTAATTTACGATTTCTCCCATAGGAAATGTATTTAGAAATATTTATGTATTCTTTGCATTTGTGTATTCCATGAATGTAAACAAATCCTCAAGCAGGCACTGAATGGAATAATAATTATTTTCTTTTCGCCCTCGAGGCTTGGAGTAATTGGTAGCGTGTCTACCTTCTATACCGAACGTCCTGGGTTCGGACACCAGGCAGTCCGATTATTTTATTTAAACCATTTGGTTATCAAATGGCTTAAATAGAAATGCTTGGACCCCCAATAGATATTATCATATATAACGGTTATCATCAAAGTCTTATATCGCCTAAGTTGCCGAAAAGACTGTGTGAATGAAAAAAAAGTGTGAATATTAATAAAAAAATTCTTTTTATAATTAAGAAGAAAAGAAGAAGAAGGCGGGGCCCGAGCCAATTGAGGGAGGTCCAGGGGGGAGGGGGCGAAGCCCCCTGACAAGGCGCGAAGCTCGCCGAAGGCGCGGCTAGTTTTATAAAATTCGAGGATGAATAAAAAAAGTGATTTCTTTCATTTATATGCAATAGATAAATGGATAAATGGCCATAAAGATGCCAGGATAATGTAAACATTCTGCACGTGGGAATGGTACATCGCGTATGTTAGCCGCGAAGGAAATGTATATAATTCCGATATTTATTAATTCAAATACCCGAAAAAAGTGAGGGGATGCGCAGGGAGTTGAACCACGGATCCACCAATTTGTACTCTGTGAGTCCCTATTTGGTAAGGGCACATTTTAAGAATCCCTGAATGCAAAATAAGAATTTTTTTTGTTATGGAGATCTATGTGCAACTTCAAGATAATTAAAAACAAAAAGAACACAATCTATATATGTAGTGTATCAAAATTCCAACATCGAATTTTTGATGTGATCACAATCCTTTATTGCGTGTGTAGATGTGTGAACATTTTATAAAATATTCATTCCTATTCATGCAGAACAAATGAAGGCGATTTCGTATTATTACAAGTTGAACAGTGTGTATGTGTGTGTGTGTGTGTGTGTGTAAGGGTTACATTAATCCCTATCCAATTGGCTTCTTATTGTAGAATACTTATACTTTCTTTCTTCTTTTTCTCTCCATGTCTCGTTTCAAAGAGATAGAGAGAGGTTCAATATCAAAATCGTCAGCTTGTGTAGAATCTCCTCTCTAAACTGCCTGCCTCTCTTCTTTTATTTTTTCCCTTTTTTTCGTCTACTATTTATATTTTTTGATCTCAATCTTTTTCGTTTTAACATTGTCTAGATATATTCAAGTATCAAACGTGGGTGATCCAAAATAAAAAATAGACCTAATTTGGTTTAGTTCCCGCTCTGGGGTCGGAAAACTTTTTTTTTTTTTTTTTTCTTTTAAATACATACGCTGTAGTAGCAACAAACCTATCCTAAATTAAAATTAAATATACAAATTAAAACACTAGGTTATTTGTTTCAAAGATTTTATTAATTAAAAATTAACACTCTTTTGATACGTATTTCTTGACAATTCCTTGTCATCATCAGAAGTGATTACAGTATCTAATACAACGAGAACCAACGGTCGAAAGTTGAATTCCTATTGACCTATTGGATGAGTCCAAATACACCCCAAGGGAAAAGAAATCAGAAGGCAGTAATATTTTAGCTTAATATTTTAATTTAAAAAGTGGTGTTAAAATAAGGGGTCACCAATTTTTCGAATCAAAATATACAGGTTGAATGAATATATATTAAATGGTTTATACAAAGTAAAAGATTATTAGGGGTGAGAAGGAATCAATTGCAGAGCACTGAATATAGTTAAATGAATTAGTTGTAAAGAATTTATAATAGATTGGAGGAATGAAAAATAAGTAAAGTTATCTCTTCGGGAAAGGAACTTAGCTTCTGAGGCCGTAGGTTGTTCACAGTCGGCGATTCATGTGGCTTCCTGAAGTTCCCCAATGGCTTCCGTTGGAAGCAGCAGGTCCAAAAAATAGATAAAAGCGAAAAAAAGCAAATTACTCCTCCCAAAATTGGAGATGCGAGTGCTATACGCTTGGAAGTCAAAGGAGAAAGAGAATGGCTTCCTTATTCGCGGCAAAGACAAAGAAAAAAATAAAAAGATGCGAGACAAAACGCATGAAAATCAAACGATGGCGCGTCGATCGAAGTGGCGCCAGAAAGCTTTTACTTTGGCCAAAACACCCATCCTAACTTGAAGCCCGATTAACGCATACAATCGATGTATCGATGTTTTTTGTTTTTCTATCTAAAACACCCCTTTTGAGATCATAAATGAATTTTCCCATTAATGTTAGCCGTGAATTCGGTTATTTTTTTTTTTTTTTTTTTTTTAATTAGACGATGTTATAATAGAAAGTTGGGTATGTGCGATCATCACACCAGGTTTTTTTTTTTATTCCATTTGGTTAAAAACCTATTTATAATTTTGAATTTCGTATATGCATACACTCTACTAAGCTTAGTCCATATACTTAATGTTAACAGTAAAAGCAGTTATTGTTTGAAGTCGTTTTAGTTTTAATGATGATTAATTTTTTTTTATTTAGTTCTATTAGAGTTTTCTTCTTTCTGCACCAATGCCATCACATTTAGTCTGATCTGATTGGCCGTTCGGAATCTACAGGGGTTTAAACTTTCAAATTAGAATTTACCGCAGCGCGGTAAAATCAAATGATAGGAAAAAAATAAATGGTGAAATCTTTAGCTAAAAAATCATTCTTTCTAACCGTATATTCAACATAATTATACCTCTTAAGACAGTGGAATTATTCAACACGCTAAACTTTTTCTTGCATGCCTCCCTACCCGGCTACTATCGAGACACATGATTTGTAAGACGTTGTCACGTCAAAATTCTCAAAGACTAAACATTTGTTGAATTGGCCTTTTCGTGACTATTTTCTTTTTTGAGATTTGTAGCAATGAGTACGTTTTGTTGATTAAGTTCAAAGTTTTGTTAACAAAACTCTAGAACTATTTATTTAAATTTCCATTAAGAGTTTTTTTTTTTATCTCATGTGACTCATTTAAAGGGAACACCCATTAAGTATGAACCAACCAGTGATTGGAATGTAAAAAAAATAAAAAAATTTTTAGCTCAAATGGTAAAAAAAAAAAATTGTAAATTATTTAAATAGAGATTCATTAGCGATAATGGACCCGTGGTTATGAATCTCTCTATAATCAGCATAAATCCCAACTTCAAAGAGAATTTATTATTATTATTATTTTATAAAATAGTAGCTATAGATAGATAATCTATCAGTATTTTATTTTGCAACCTTAAAGGTTTATTAAATAAAATCGAACCCATCACAATGGCGTTATTGTGGAGCCAGATTTAATCAGCCAGTTAATAAATTAAATTTTAAATTATTTTTAATCCTTTAAAACCATCATTAATTATTTATTTGGAACAAAAAAAAAAAGGAAAAACTTTTTTACTGAACAGTATTGTTGTATGTGTGTATTTGTATAAAAAAAATCTGGTGTGACTGTCGCACAGCACTGTGCTTGTTCCACCAGTGTCGACACATATTTAGTTTCCGCCGATATTATTAGAATTCAAGATGTAAATTTACCACTAGCTATTATACATAGAAAATTTACATTAATTTAAGCATAAATTATGTGATATCTCTTTTTTTAAAAATGAACTTTAAGTTCACTTTTAAAATAAACGGTCTAATTTATAAATATGTAATGGAATTATTACTTAAGGTGCGCGTCTCGGGGTGCTAATTTTGGGACTTTCCAGCTGCCACAATTTTGAAGCTATCGACCTCAATTTTTTTTTAAATTAAAGCTATTTAAAATATCTACAACTTATAGAAGCCCTTTTTTTGATTTTCGAAAAAAAAAAAATTTTTTTTAGATTAATCGCATTAAATAAAAGATATTTTAAAAAAAGGAGCTCTATAAGTTGTAGATAATTAAATTAGTAATCATTGTGTTAAAAAATAATTAATTTTTTGCCTTTAATTAATTAGCTGGAAAGTCTAGAATTAAATGCAACAAGTTACGTGTTTTCCTATGGGGGAACACTAACGCCATCTGGTGCCGCCTCGAGTCAATCGTGCTTTAACGGTTTTTCGAGACGCGCACCTTAATATGTTGAATATAATGTATATGAATTTAATAATGTTAAAAATGTATATTT
This sequence comes from Euborellia annulipes, assembly GCA_023213315.1. Taxonomy (NCBI): domain Eukaryota; kingdom Metazoa; phylum Arthropoda; class Insecta; order Dermaptera; family Anisolabididae; genus Euborellia; species Euborellia annulipes. Next base: position 22,679 of record JAKCPI010001013.1, read on the forward strand.
GTAAGTTCTGATGATGATGTAAATTGAAAATGAGAATTTGTAAACAGTTGACCTAAAAAAACACTTTAAAAAATATTCAAATAAAACTCTCTTGGTCATCTTCACTATAAAATTCTACAAAGAGCGAAAAACAATGGAAAAATTGTTATTGCAATTAAGATTGAATCATAATTAAATGTATTTATAGCCGACGGGCTTGGTGTATGGGTTAACGAGCTGGCCTTGTATACCAAGGGTCGAGGGTTCGGTTCCCAGGCAGTCCTATGATTTTATTTATGCCATTTGGATACCAAAAGGCTTAAATAAGAATGCCTGGACCCTAAATATATATATTAATTAATCAACGATTATCGCTAAAGTCTTATATGGCCTGAATTGTCGAAAATACTGTGTAAATGTGTGAGTGTGAATGAGAAAAAAGTGTGAATTTTTAAAATATATACAATATATTTATATATTTCATTTAATAAAACTCACATGGCCTGTGTCAAAAAATGACATCTCCATCAAATCACTTTTCACTGTAGATGATGGCAGTGGAAATATTTACAAAATAAAATGATGTCAAAAAAGAAACAAATAACTTTGTTGTCAAAGTGGTCCATTTAAAGCTTCTAAATATTCCTTAGAATTTATATTCTATATTATAATTCGCTCTTGTCAATCTCTTCGTCTGTCGACCCGTCAAACTTGAGATTTGCCCAGGGCTCTTTGTGTTTGGGATCAAAAATTCGTCTGATCTTAAGCACAGCACTAGAGGCGAATAGGCCTACTCTTGCCCTGTGCTACGATCTAAGAACAAATTTTGATTTAATCTAAAAAAATATTTTTTACAATTTATCTCTTGTTTTTTATATAGACAGAATAAAATCCCCCTTCATAACTAATCAGAGAGAGAAGCTTAGTAACTAAACCAAGTATTGGAAAGTTATTATTTTCTATTCAAATTCTTGGCCGCAAATTAAATAAACTCCCCCTCATGAGAGAGAGGGCGAAATTTCTAATAGGAACAAAGTTATACTTAAGCAAAGTTTACAAGTTCTTAGTTTAATAAACGAAGCAGAGAGAGAAGGGAAAATTCGTAAGCAAAAACTCTTAAAATGAATCATTTATTTATTGGATTTTACAAACAATAATAATCCTCGCTCTTTTTATAAACAAACGAACAAATATAATTGATGTGGTCATCCACGAAACAATCCCAGAAAACCATGCGGAAGGGAAAATAGATGGAAGGGCATTCAAACCTGCAAAAGGAAATATTCCTTCCATTTGATTCGAGTTTTAAACTTTTCTATTGATATATGACTGAATTTTAGTTTGTTGCTGTATTTTATAAATTAATCCAATTGTGTACCTACATAATTTACATCATAGAGCCTCTATATGGGTGCATTGATAAAGACGGAAGTAATAAATAATGCAATTGATTATAGAACATTAATAACAATATTAATTATAATCATAAATAATTCAAACAGAGTCAGCCATTTTGAATTTCTCAATTAATTTTAAATTATTAAATGGAATGTTGCATGAAACTCAAATTTCGATAACAAAATTTTGAGAGACAAAGTCTTCAATGAATTAGGCCTCTTTGAGGTAGTATGTTTATTCTTTGAACTTCCAAAATCTTGATATATTTTAAATATTAGGCCCTGCTATTAAAAAAAAATTCTGGTGTGACAAGCACAGAACACAACTTTCGATTACCTAAGGCCCCAGTCACACCAGATTTTTTTTCTTATGAAATACAAGAGTAAAGTGCTTTTCAGAAGATTTCAATGACAAAATGAGAATATACACTTTAAAGAGCATCTAAAAAAAAATCGTTGGAGCAAATTTTGAGAAAATCGAAAAAACTGAAAAAAGTACATCAGTAAAGTACTAGTACTCTTTGGCCGATTTTGATTAAAAGCTTATTTTCACGCTCCTGGGGGGTGTTTAACTTAAATATAAAATTTCAACCTTGAGGCTCAATTCCTTCATGCTTAAAATTGAACACACAGACAGACAGACCATGTCGCGAAAACCACTCTTTTGGACTCAGGGGACCTCAAAACGTGTATATCCATCAAAATCTCGACATCGAATTTTCGAAATGAATCCAATACTTTCTCTCTTCCTATTTATTTTTTATACATATATACATAGGTAAGAGAAAGTAATTATTAATAAAAGACTTTTCAGTTTAACTCTGGTTTATTTGTAAAAATTACAACGGTTTGGCCACTTATTCTGCCTTCCTCAGTTACAATTAAGCACAGATGCAACATTCATTGTGGTATTAAGCCTTCCTCAGAAATAATTCATCTTAATACCACAATGCATGTTGCATCTGTGCTTAATTATGTGTATATAATAATATATAAGTTATATTGTGTAAAAAAATTATAAAAAAAAATTGATGCTCATATTAATTTCTATTGTTTGTGGCCACATTTCCTGAGAAAGAGCGTGATGAGCGCTCGAAACGTCGACAGTATGAATTTGTCTTTTACTTTTCTTGGCTGACTCCAATCAAGACCAGGGATATAATAACGTTATTTTGAAAAATGAAGCCTCTTCTTCTCACTCATTGTATGCAAAGTGTCTCATACACTAGCAAGAAGCATCCCTTCATCATATATTTTATTATTTTTGTGACAAACTCTCTCTCGATGTACTGTTGAAGGATCGAAATATTTAAGTGTTGAGAGAGGAGAAGAGGCTGGTTTGTTTGTTTTTTTCTCCTTCAATTTCAATTTATTCCCCCTTTTTCCCCATAAGTAAAACTACACCTGTATTCGAAACAATTTTAATATTCTTTGTTTGTTTTCAATTTTAATATGTTATATTCTGCTTCTATTTTTTTTTTACGATTCTTAAAACGTTCAGACTTTTAATGTATTGATTTTATTATTGAAAACGTGTTATTTTATAAAGCGAGAGAGAGAGAAAAAAATATTCGCAAGCTGCTAGTGAGAGAGAGTGCATGGAGATGGCTTTCGTTGTTCTAAAGGTAAAAAGAGTGAAGAGAGAGAGAGAGAGAGAGAGAGAGAGAGAGAAGATGAAAAGAGCAAGCAGGCATATAGAAGGAATCAAAACCCTTCTCGCAAATGGCGCGTGGCTTGAATAGCAGCAACAGCAGCAGTGTTAGTGGTAAAAAGAAAAGGCTAATGGGTCGGCGAAAAAAAAAAAAAAAAAAACAGCTGGGAGACTTGCCACTTGTGCAAATACCAAGAAAAAAATCACAAGGTAAATGGATGTTTTAACTATGGTGATTGGATTTGCCAAAAAAACTGTCGCTGCATATTACACTTGTTCTGAACTCCCTCTGAATATTACTCGCTTGGTGAATACTTTTATTTTAACATCAACATTGTATTTTATTTTATTTAAATTCAGCATGTTTAAGGGGCACGGGAGCGAAGGTGTTATGCATGTTTTTCCCGATAAGATGGCATTGTGTGTCATTAAAAGTATGCCCAAATATCAAGTAATTCAAAAATTTGCCAAGAGATGTCAGAATGGTAGCTAATAATGCATTTGGTTGATTTTCATTGATCTTTTAACAATAAATACTTTATAAATGTTCTTATGTATTATGTATCTTTTATAAAAGCATAGGAATATATAAATATAGTCCAGATATAGACTAATACTATATCGGCTGTTAGACTAGCCTGCCATCTATTGCAAGAATGCTGAACAAATTTGACAGTTGATTTTTAAATAAATCATCTAAGCTTATTTTAAAAATTTTTTGATTAATATGTGATTAATAATAACAATAAATTCATTTTTAAATTTTAAAAAAATTAAAGATTATTGGGACAGATTGTTTTTACTTTCTCTTACCTATGTATATATGTAATATATATATAGAGAGAAAGTATTGGATTCATGTCAAAAATTCGATGTCGAGATTTTGATGGATCTTCACGTTTTGAGGTCCCCTGAATCCAAAAAAGTGGTTTTCGCGACATGGTCTGTCTGTGTGTGTGTCTGTGTGTCTGTGTGTGTGTGTGTGTGTGTGTGTGTGTGTGTGTGTGTGTGTGTGTGTGTGTGTGTGTGTGTGTGTGTGTCTGTGTGTGTGTCTGTGTTCAATTTTAAGCATGAAGGAATTGAGCTACAAGGTTGAAATTTTATATTTAAGTTAAACACCCCCCGGGACCGGAAAAATAAGCTTTTAATCAAAATCGGCCAAAGAGTACTAGTACTTTACTGATGTACTTTTTCAGTTTTTTTCGATTTTCTCAAAATTTGCTCCAACGATTTTTTTTTAAATTCAAAAATCAATTAATTTTTAGATTCTCTTTAAAATGTATATTCTCATTTTGCAATTGAAATCTTCTGAAGACCACTTTACTCCTGTATTTCATAGGGAAGATAGGAGAAATGGTTGCCATGGTAACAAAATATAAATATTTTCCCATACTTATAAATTTTACATCTGAATTCATATGTTACGTACTGTCGGGAACTAAATATATGTCGACACAAAAAATCTGGTGTGACAAGTCGCACAAGCGCCAGTCACACCAGATTTTTTTGTATTTGCTTGATAACAAAAAAATTAATTACGATAATTTTTTAATAAGTCATTAAAATAATTATAGCTCGATGTCCCAATAATCTCTTATGAATTTAATTCATTTTATAAGACTTTAAACAATACTCGTTATTCTTACTGCCTACGATTTCTCCCATAGGAAATGTTTAGAGAAATATTTATGTATTTATGTGGAATAATAATAATTTTCTTTTCAGAAGTAAGAAGAAAAGGCCGTAGGCGGGCCCGAGCCAGCTGGCGGGAGGTCCAGGGGGCGAAGCCCCTCTGCTAGGCGGCGGGGCTAGTATTTTTATAAATTCAATTGCAGTTATTTTAAGCCACATGAAAATTGCTACTTTTAATTTCTCCCTACCTGAAGATGACTTATTAAAAAAAGATCAGTTTCATTTAATTTTTAGGCTTTGCGTGTCATAAACAGATTTTTGCGGGAAATTAAAGAGAAAAGAAAAAAAAAAATTATTTTAGTAAAATGAAGGTGTATGGAACGGACGTGACGGGTCTACCTACCCAGCGGGAATTCGACCCTTTGTTCTCCTGTGTGGCTCGGGCCCCCCTGTGGACTCTCACTTTTCCTTACTTATAATTTTTAGAATTTGATTTAATTAATTTAAACAGAAGGGCCTAATTGAATATCATTTAGAAGTGCCGCAAACGGCTTAAAGTTTAGAAAAATCGAATTTTTAAGATTTTTTTGCCTTTGGTCACCCCTAATATAATTTTAGATATCCCTGAATGCAAAAAACATCTATAATTATTAACGAAATTATGAACAAAAACGTCAACAAAGAAAAAATACAAGTACACTCACTGGACCTAAAAATGGACTTCTTTTTCTTTTACAAGTATAAAAAAAAAGAAAGATAAGAGATTCTAAAAATATTTTTTTTTTTAATAATCTCTATAGTCTATATATAATATTTAATAAAGTTAGTGTCCGGGAACCTATGTTCAGAGAGGATACATTAGCTTCTCGTGGATAGGGTTCGCTTTTTAATTCATTTGAAGTCTATTTTTTTCGTCCAGTGAGTATACTTGTATTTTTTCTTTGCTGACGTTTTTGTTCATAATTTCGTTAATAATTATAGATGTTTTTTGCATTCAGGGATATCTAAAATTGTATTAGGGGTGACCAAAGGCAAAAAAAAATCTTGAAAATTTCGATTTTTCTAAACTTTAAGCCGTTTGCGGCACGTCTAAATGACCTCCGATTGGGATGAAATTTAAAATTTATATGTATTCTAAATACCTGAATATTTTTACGGGGTGCGGCGTTAAAAATAATTTGAACATTCTAAATAAAAGCCGTTTTAGAGCACATTTTCTAGTAAAATCTATTTTGCTCTATATCTCTAAATCTGTGCCTGATGGAAAAATTCTAACTACATATCTGAATTCAGAATGAAAAAATGCACTAGGTTCACTTATCAGATTTCTTGTGAAAAAAACCTTGTCGACTAGTGTTATTATCCAATTCATTTGAAATAAATGAGACCGGATGCAAACTCCTGAACTCCTAGCACGAGAGGCAAATACACTATCAATGTGCTACTGCCCAGGTGTATATTTAAGGCAAAAAAAAAGCAAAATGCAATTCAACTCTACCCTTTAGATTAAATTGCGAGGAAAAAGAAAAGAATATAGAATTGAAAATTCTTTTTTTTTTTCATTGATTAAAAAGGAGTGAGGTTAAGGGATTTAAATTAAAATAAGAGCATTTTAATAAAACTCATTCATTTGTCGATTGATAATGTTGAGGATTCTTTGTGATCCTTTTATATTCTAAAAAAAAAAAGAGTAACGTCTTTATCATTGAAAAAAAAAAAAAAAATTCGAAAGGCCGAGAAGTCCTCTCTCGTTCCTAATGGAAAGCTTTTGGCGAACGGGTCGAGTTACCCAGAGGGGTGGGTGGGTGGGTCAAATCCCCTCCGGTCTTTTTCGATAATGAGACATCGGATATAACGGTGTGCGGTGGCAGTAGGGAGAGAGTTGTGTATGTGTGGCAGCACAACGACGTGGTTACGGCTGCTTTCATGTCGGTCATAATTCATACCCACCCCCTACCCCTGCCACACACACACACACACACACACACACACATACACAGGACAGACATTTCAACGCCTGTACAATAAGAGAGAAAGAAAAAAGAGAGAAATCCATTGACTGATTTTTGTAATTATCTCCTTCTCTTTCGAAGCGTTAAAAAAGTTGAAGGAAGTGATTTAATTGAAAACCAAAGATTCAATCATAAAATATATATATAATAATACAACGCCACATTAAACGCTTTAAGTTAAATCCCTACATGCGTGTTTAATTTTAATCCTGTTAGCTGTATTGAAAAGATCATATTTTCCCAGGCAGTCCGGTGATTTTATTTAAGCCATTTGGATACCAAATGCCTGGACCACAAATATATATATGGACCCTGTTATGCATTAGTGTGTCAAGCGCTAAAAAAAATTAAAAATTGAGTTAAGCACGGAATATTGTTTCAAATGCTATAATTAATAGTTGGGTATAGGAGACTTTGCAGCCAAGGAAATTAAATAAAAAACTTATTTAATTATTAATCGTCGACGTTTCGGTCATAAGTCACGACCTTCCTCAGGACGATTAATTGTTAGAATACAAGGTTGACAGTATTATATTTAATTATCATTGTGAGTTATACAATTTTTAATTGGGCTGTATGTATTAAGAGTAACTTGTTCGCTTATGACTTATTACAATCATTGATTGTAATAAGTCATAAGCGAACAAGTTACTCTTAAACATACAGCCCAATTAAAATTGTATAACTCACAATGATAATTAAATATAATACTGTCAACCTTGTATTCTAACAATTAATCGTCCTGAGGAAGGTCGTGACTTGCGACCGAAACGTCGACGATTAATAATTAAATAAGTTTTTTATTTAATTTCCTTGGCTGCAAAGTCTCCTATACCCAATTCAAAGTCTACAGCCACTTCTCATCACTAGTATAATTAATAGTATTTTTTTTATTAAATATGTCCTAAAAAAAATTTATATTTAATGTTACTTGCACAATTGACAAAAAAAAAAAATTATATATAATCCAATCAAAACAAAAAACTTTAATGTTAATTTTCTCAAAACTCGGTAGCTGACACACTAATGCGTAACAGGGTCCATATAAATATTAATTAAATACGATTATTGTTAAGGTGCGCGTCTCGAAAAACCGTTAAAGCACGATTGACTCGAGGCGGCACCAGATGGCGTTAGTGTTCCCCATAGGAAAACACGTAACTTGTTGCATTTAATTCTAGACTTTCCAGCTAATTAATTAAAGGCAAAAAAATTAATTATTTTTTAACACAATGATTACTAATTTAATTATCTACAACTTATAGAGCTCCTTTTTTTAAATATCTTTTATTTAATGCGATTAATCTAATAAAAAAATTTTTTTTTCGAAAATCAAAAAAAGGGCTTCTATAAGTTGTAGATATTTTAAATAGCTTTAATTTAAAAAAAATTTGAGGTCGATAGCTTCAAAATTGTGGCAGCTGGAAAGTCCCAAAATTAGCACCCCGAGACGCGCACCTTAAAAATCTTATATGGCCTAACCCAAACATCTTGCCAAAACATAGTGAATCATGCACTCGCTCAGGGGCCCACATCTTGTGGGTACATGGTTGGCGAACACGAGCTGACCGAGCTGGAACAGGCAGTCTTTGTATGTCTGTCTCTTCCTTCCTCTTTTCAACAGGCGTCAGACCGTTCTTCAGGTCGCAAAAATGATAGGGTTGGAGGGAATAGAGTAAGATCCGCCGACCCCGCATCGCTGGAATGGGGCGAGGACGGATGAAGAAGATAGTGAATCATGCATATATTGCCAAATATTGGCAACATTGCTGCAATAGTGGAACGGCAATATTCCAAACTAGGCGGACATGGGAATATTGCAGCAACATTGCTGAAATATCCTATGTCCGCCTTTTTGCAGCAACATTAGGAATATTACGACAATATTGTTGCTGATTGAACTGCAATATTGTCAATATTGAGCAAGAATGGCAAAATTCCAAGCTGTCTGGGAAGCTGCCGAAAAGATTGTCTGTATGTGTATGTGAGTGTGAGTGTGAATGAGAAAAAAGTGTATTTAAAAAAAGAAAAATCATTGGAGTCGGGAGGAATAAAACCAGCGTTGTTGAACACCTTTACACTTTTGTTCTAAGCAGACGTTTCGGTATCCATAACGGAAACGTCTGCTTAGAATAAAAGTGTAGAGATGTTCGACAACGCTGGTTTTATTCCTCCCGACTCCAATCTCACATACCCTGCATACAATTTAATTTTAAAAAAATAATCATTTTTTTTTTATTAAAATTTTATTCAAATGAAAACTTCTTTAGAGAATTTTTTCTGGGCAATGGCCCGTCCCATTGAGGGATGGACAGGAATGGCGACCATTTTGATTTTAAATCCTTTAATCAGAACCGATTTAGGATTTGGATTGAAATTCAAATTCCATAATCCGAACTAAATCCTTTTCCAAAGGGATTTGCTTCCTGATTAATAATTATTGACGGGAACTATTTTCTTAAAAAAGAAGAGTTTTAATGAACTCGTACAAAGGCAAAACCAAAAATTATCCTTCAACTAAGCGGAACTTTGATTTCAACTTGAACCAGTTGACCTTTACATAGAAGGACGTGATATGTTCGTACATTTGAGTGCCAAAGACTCATTGAGTGCCTTGTCCAATCTTTTGCTCTGTTCTTGGGCAAGTTATTGTAGACAAGACTACAATAGTTGGATGAAGGCATAATAAGGAAGTAAAAGAGTTTTTTTTTTTATAGGTTATGGGAGGTCGTTCCCAATTCTTTTAAATTGGTATAAACTTTTATATACTTTTTGTGGCATATTCATTACATGATAACCCCAGTTGACTCTACTATCAAGAATCACGCCAGCTTGGGGGTAAATGAGAGGCATTATTAATTCCCCCTCTCAGGTCTAACTGGCTTTTGAGCCTTGCGCGTAGGCAACCGATCACGCTGGTCTGTCTAAATATTACCTTAAAATGGACACGCACCCTGCAATAACAAAAAATTGAAATCTATGTCGACTATAAAAGAATAAGTTAGTTTAACAAGACTTTCTTTTTTTTTTTTTAATTGTCTAGGCTAAGCATACAATGGCTCCCGGGAATCGAACCCAGAATCTCCAGCCTTTAACTATAACTTAACCCCACTGCCCTCAGGGCTTTGCTGCTTACAGTAGTGTGTTAGAGCAGACCCAGATGTCTGTCCCTCTACTGGTTTGAAAAGCGGCTGACAAGTGAAAAATTTTTCTTTAAAGTTGCCGCTCCACGGCAGCGACAGATCGAGAGCAATCGCTGCCGCCAGCGCGACAGTGACGTCACGGTTGTGTCGCGGTGTCTGTGTCGCTACGCTCGAACAGCCTTTCATTCATTTACAAATGACATGTACTGTCGCTCCGTCGCGTTGCTCGGAAGTCTACCTTTAAAGTTTTTTAATAATATGAAAGATTCTCTACCTAAATATGCATTTCACAAATACTTATTTTATTATTCAGTTTTTTTTTTTTTTTCAAGTTCTAAAAAATTGCAAATAAAATTTTTAAAAGAGTGTAAATAAGAAGAAAAAAAAAAAAAAACAAACAAGTTGTTTGTTTAAGTTGGTCTCATATTACTTTCTTCTTCTTCTTCTTTCTTACTTGTTCTTTAAGTGGTCCAAGTGACCAATTCCCTCCCCCTCTTCCATTTTACAATTTGAGAGAAAGCACTTGAGTTATTTATCGTATTTATGTCTTGTTTACGTTTCAAGTGAGTCAACTAACAAACTGGCTGCCACCTTACTTACTTACTGTAACTTACAAACACCGAAGACAACCAACCACTTAAAAAGCAAGAGCAAATCGAGAAACTTTCCTTTTAAGAACAACTTGATTTATTTTAGATGGAATTTTGAGTTTCGGAAATAAAACAAAAAAAAAACTTGATAATTTAATTAATTCTCATGTCTACGAGATTATTATTATTATTATTTGAAATTCCTATCGGGATCCCCGTTTATTTACCCGAAATGCGTTCGTGCACGAAGACACACATCTCAAACCCAACCAGCCTCTACCAGCACCCCGTGAAGTTACATCATTTCCTATCTCTAACTGCTCCTCCTGCTTTTGTTTCTAGCTAGTGAACTAACCTTATTTCTACTTCCAACCGGTTCCTTTTATCCAAACTCTTCTATGCTATGGAGGATGTCCTAGTTTGAAGAGGGACTCCCTTAGCACCGGCGTGTAGCCTACTCCTTTCGAAGAATACATCACTGAGAGGGAATCTTCTTTACGTCCCTTCCACAGGACGGGATATCACAGCAACTCTCTCTCCTCGTAGAGTTGCCTGAGAGCTATTGTGGTGAGATCCTATATTCCAATCCAGTGCCTGCTTGAGGATTTGTTTACATTAAATAAATATTTTTATTTAATGAAAAAATCACGCACGCCCAGGGTTTGAACAGAGATCTTTGTGGAAGCGGACTCTCTAGCCCGCTACACCAGCGAGTCCCCAATTCTCAAGTGTTTTCGTAATTTATAACTTTGATTTACTGTTTTGTTTCTATGTTCACTTCCATTCAGGAATTAATTGATGAGAAAATTTTGTTATCACTTTGTATTTAATTTTAAAACATTAATACTATTTAAAATGTATTAATGTAATTTTGATAAAAAGTTTCTATGCTATTAGTATTAAATATAACCATAAAAGAACTTTAATAATAACTTCGTTTTAATTTTTGAATTATAACCTAAAATAATTTTATTAATATAAATATTGCATAGATTAATTTGCAAACATGTGTCAAGAGACTTTGAAGCATTTTTGCAAATATAATTGAACTTATTTAAAATTTACATTTATTTAACAATTTTTTTTTTTTATTTTTTTTTTGGAGGGGGGGCGACATTCTTGTACCCGCGGGGGCGCCATTCAATATAGTTACGCCAATTATTTCAAATGATTGGCAGCCAATTCTTTTGAAATAAATTTTTCTCACTTGCGACGGACCAAGGACCCAGACACGAAAATGCCCTTTGGCTTTGAGTCTCCGCCGTCCTTTGGAAGGCGCCTCCGTCGCCCTTTGGCTTTTCGTCTTCCCCTTCCTTTGGAAGGCCCCACCGGCGCCCTTTGGAAGGCGCCTCCGTCGACCTTTGGCTTTGCGCCTTCGTCGCCCTTTTTGCTTTTCGTCCTCCCCTTCCTTTGGAAGGCCCCCACCGGCGCCCTTTGGAAGGCGCCTCCGGGCGCCCTTTGGCTTTGCGCCTTCGTCGCCCTTTGGCTTTTCGTCTTCGCCTTCCTTTGGAAGGCCCCACCGGCGTCCTTTGGAAGGCGCCTCGGGCGCCCTTTGGCTTTGCGCCTTCATCACCCTTTGGCTTTTCGTCTTCGCCTTCCTTTGGAAGGCCCCACCGGCGCCCTTTGGAAGGCGCCTCGGGCGCCCTTTGGAAGGCGCCTCCGTCGCCCTTTGGCTTTGCGCCTTCATCGCCCTTTGGTTTTTCGTCTTCGCCTTCTTTTGGAAGGCCCCACCGGCGCCCTTTGGAAGGCGCCTCTGGCGCCCTTTGGGACTGGCGCCTCCGTGCTGGCACGGAGTGCACGCCCGCCAGGAACGGCCCTGAATATTTCAATGCAGTATTTACATTTTGCAATAATGATTTAGGTTCCTAACATGTTGTTTTTTATGGTATTAACAACCAATAAAAACTTATTTGGACTTAAATAAACCAAAATCCTTTTTTTTTTTTTGAAAGATGAGAAATGAAGTCTTAGATATCAAAATTTAATTTTTTGATATTATTCCTGATAATGAAGATGAGGATGAGTGCGATTTCGATATTAAGTCAATTTTATTATAACTTTGATTTACTGTTTTGTTTCTATGTTCACTTCCATTCAGGAATTAATTGATGAGAAAATTTTGTTATCACTTTGTATTTAATTTTAAAACGTTAATACTATTTAAAATTTATTAATGTAATTTTGATAAAAAGTTTCTAAGCTATTTAGTATTAAATATAACCATAAAAGAACTTTAATAATATCTTCGTTTTAATTTTTGAATTATAACCTACAATTATTTTATTTATATAAAATGAAGATTAATTTGAATCATTCCAGAGACTTTGAAGCATTTTTGCAAATTGCAAATTGGACTTGGAGAATTTTGCAAAAATAATTTTTTATATTTTATTGTTTATTCTCTAAATTATCGTAGTTTTAGAGATAATTTATGAATATCTGCCAGAATTACAGTATTTACTTGCACAATTGACAAAATAAAAATGATATATAATCTAATCAAAACAATTTAAATCAGAAAAACTTTAATGTTGATTTTCTCAAAACTCGATGTTTGGTCTTTGACACACCATTGCATAACAGGGTCCAATTATATGTAGAAAAAATGTAATAATTACTTCACAATGGAATATTTAGTCAAATAAATAAATACAAGCCGCTCTCAACATTTATTCTGAGCTCGGATCATGAATTTGATACAAAAATTCAGAATCAACAGATGTTCTATGCACATAAATTTTTTAAGAAAAAAAAAAAAAAAAAATTCTTCCTTTCCTAAATAGCCTCCTGCTTCTTGCAATAACTCACTCTCTATTCTCAGGGATAACAAAAACCCTTTTTTTGTTTCACCCCCCTTTCCGTTAACAAAATTAAACTATAGAGATAGAACAAAAGTTTGTTCCTTGTTTTATTGGAGGATTTTAGTTGAGAGATCCCACTTGAGGTCATACATAAGCTATAAAGCTAAAGGTTTATGAAATATCTATTGGCCCACTAGAGCGGATTGAATTTGCCCTTTTCTGTCAGTTGAAGATATATTGTAGGGGGTGGGGGATAAAGGAAATAAATGGGCGTGAGTGAGTGGGGTGAAGAACCACCGGAAGGTTATAATTGCAAAGCGAATTATAGAGACTCTCTAAACTATTTCTGATTTATATATACACTGGTATTTGTGGAATAAATCATAGAAACTTTTCTAATCTCTTCCATTTTTTGTTTAAAATATGGATGGTGTAATTTCAATGGAATTTAGAGAAAAAAATAAACGCTGATAAAACTAATATAATCGAATCGTTATCAATCACAGCAGAAAATAAACTTATTTTTGTTAGAACTTTTTCGGCCATTTTAGACTCCGTACCTATTTTTCTTTTTTGATAGACAATATAATTAAAACCTTCATGGCTCGGGACATGAAGAAGCGAGATCTCTATCTCTGTGCCAGAGCCCAGGAGTTTGTAACAAACCAATTAAGGTCCATTTTGAAACAAATTTCGATGATGTGACTCAATTATTGCCAGTGGTGTAGTGGCAAAATTTTCATTTTGGGAACGCTAAATACATGACTTACCAATGGAGGGAGGGGAATGCTTCCGGGGTCTTAAAATCTAAATATGAGGCACTCAGGAAAGTTTGTAAAGTATCATTTTATTTACTTACGTAAATAATTTTAATTTTATTTGTTATTATTTTTTAGAAAAATCAAATTTTTTCAGTTTTTTTTTTTAACTCTGGCACCCGAAAAGTTTTTTTTTTCCATCCCTGAATGCAAAAATCCTGTAATTACGATATTCTGTTCTTTAGTTCTTTAATTTTCCAAAAATCTTTCATTTTTGAAAATCGGTTAATTATTAACGAAATTATAAACGAAATAGTTATTAAAATCAAGTAAGAATATAAGAAAATTTTATGCCTTAGAAGTTAGAGCTTTTCTTGGTTATATGGATAGCGCTGAAACCTGACTTTGATAACTATTTTGTTCATAATTTCGATAAAAATTAATAGGTTTTCAAAAATGAATGATTTTCGAAAAATTGAAGAACTATAGAATATCTGTTTTTTTTTTTAGGAACCGACCGAATATTCGGTTTCGGCCAGTTTCGGCCAAAAATCCTGGTTTCGGCCGTAGTTTCGGTTTCGGCCAAAAAGTAGCCGAAACTTTCGGTCGGCCGAAACCTGAGTCTGAAGAGATGGGATGAGACTCGCATGCAAAAAAAAAGGTCAAATGATTTGCAAAAGCGGAAAAAAAGGTGCTGAAAAAATTTAGTCTCCCTAAAAAAAAGGTAAAATGATTTTCAAGGGAGGGGAAAAAATTTCAAAAAGAAAAAAAGTTAAAATAATAATTTTTTATAGGAAATACAAGTTTCGGTTTCGGTTACGGTTTCGGCCGAAACTAAGATCGAGGCCGAATATTCGGTTTCGGCTGAAAATCTTGTTTCGGTCGGACCCTAGTTTTATTCATTCAGGGATCGGAAAAATTGTATTAAGGGTGTCCAAAGTTTAAAAAAAATTGTCAAAATTCCATTTTTTCTAAACTTTAAGCCGTTTGAGGCACCATTAAATAATAAAATGTACGTATTTAAATTTTAAATTTTTGGAATTCTATATTAACGGGGGCGCCAATCAATATAGTTACGCCTCCAATGTATGTAGGCCTATATATTTCTAGCTTGAAGGCCTTTGTTGATCATAGCCGAGACGTTCCTAAATAAAGATGGTTAACAAAATATATGCTTTTTATTATTGGCTACAACCTCTTTATATCATATCTAATTACCTAACAGCCATAATTCGTTATATAACATATTTTAAAAAGCCGAGTAGCCGAGAGGACAAAATTAAAAAAAATCCTTTTTTGTTTGCAAGTTAATCTCAGAATTTGACACTTTGTATTCATAATATTCTAATAGAAGAATGATAAATTTTCTTAAAAACAAAAAAATAAAACATTGTTTTGATAATTTCATTTATCATCTCAAAAAAAAAAACAAGAAATATTCGTGACAATGTTACATTTACTAAAGTAATATAATTTTATTATTAAAATGTTATAAATTACATTCTTTAGATTGTGCGCGCGCGCATGTGTGTGTGTGGTTTGAAATTTAGATATAAATTTTAATTTGTTGGAATATAAATGAGCGAAAGAGAAGAACAATTTTTATAGCGTAGACATGTTTAAAATTTTAATCTCATTTTTATTTCATCAAATAATCCTTTTTTTTTTTTTAAATATAATTTTGTTAACCAAATGAACGTTTAAAAAAAAAAGAGAGAGAAAGAACAAAATCAATGAACTAATTTAGCATAAAATCAAGATAAGAGTAATAGAATTGTTAGATCAATTTGTTTACCAAAGAACAACTAACTCTCTCTGGGTGGTGTCAATTTAAACAAAAAACATGTGGGAATGAATAATACGTGTGCAGAAGATAAGCACTTAATGGAAATTCACTTACCTAATTGTCTTGATTAGACCTACAGAACATCTCTATCTACCGTATTTAGATTCAAAATATTATTTAATCGAGGAAGCCAAATTACATGCTCTACGTGAATTAACAATCCAGCTAGAGCAATGGAACCCTCAACTTGATATGTTATCTATGTTTCTCTTTAACGAAAGTTGTGTGATGTGCTGTCATACCAGATTTTTTGTATCAAGGTAGGGGAAGGGTGTTATTTCAAGCAGTTAACATTTAAAATGCAAGTTTGAAACTAAGGTGCTATGGGAAACTAAATATATCTCGACACAAAAAATCTGGTGTGACCAGCACGGTGCACAACTTTCTCTTACCTTCGGTAATCGAAAGTTGTGTGCTGTTCGCCAGCCACACCAGATTTTTGTTGTTTCTTCTGATCTAGATCTCTTGATGGTTCGATGGATAAAAATTAAATTGAACATGTGAAGTATGAACTCAAATTATGAATTAATTAATAGAGTGGTGAACTTCAACAAATTGAATGATTTTTGTAGATAGGCCTATTATTGGTCCATCGAATATCGTTATATTTTGGTTTCAACTTGTTGCATATTCAATACATGATCAGATTTTGAGAGAGGGATTTGGAGGCTAAAGGCGATAAAAATGAAAAGGAATATCATAGAATATGGAAGTGGGTAGTTTAAAGACAAGAGTATTAAAAAATTATGTAACTAGATACTTATAAATGAATCGAAATTAAATATTTATCAAAATCGTTGAAGTAATAAATCGATGAATGATTTTGAATTTCTTATGTAATATGAGTCCATTTGGATCATGTTTGATGCGTTTATTTATTTGGAAATTTGAAATCTTGCCCTGCCACTTGGACTTTGGTGCAGGGGTTTGCGTGCTGGCTTTCTGTACCAAGGGTCGCGGGTTCGCATCCCGTCTCACAAAAAAGTTATTTCAATTTAATTGGCTCATAAATTGAAATAAATAGCCTCCGTTGCCGAAAAAGGCTTAAAAAAAAAATTTTGTCTTGGTTTATAAAATTAGAATAAATATCAATTTACATAATTTCTCTTAGCTTTTACTTTCCCGCCAATAGATTTTTGCAAATTTTTTAGCATGATTTTAGGGGTCGCAACCACCCTTTAAAGTTTAGGCCTATTCAAAATACATTGAGGGATTAGCCTTAATAGTCCAGTCGATATAACTTTTTAGTATTCCGAAGTTAATGAAATTTTTACAGGGTATTTGAGGGTACTCTAGGATGTCTATTCTAATTCCTCGATCTCCGTCCCACTTGGAAGGGAAAGGAGGTGCAAAAACCTCAAAATTTTGAACTTTTTTTCAGTTTTTTGCTTATATTTCGTAATCTGAGCATATTTTGTCTACTATAGTTCTATGCAAAGTTGTAAGGCATTAAATTTTGCTAACTATTTTTGGTACATAAAACGAATTTGTAGACCCAATATTAATTTTGCTCTAAAACTTTGCATAGGACAAAATAAGCTCAGATTACGAAATATAAGCAAATAACTGTTAAAAGTCCAAAATTGTTGAGGTTTTTGCGCCCCCTTCTCTTCCATGTTAGCACAGATCCCTCGAGGTCGAGAATTTAGGATAGACATCCTAGAGTACCACCAAATAACCGGTAAAAATTTCATTAACTTCGGAATATTTTCTAGGTAAAAGTTATGTCGACTGGACTATTCACGCTGTGTTGGTAGCGACCCCTAAAATTCGCAAAAATTCCTATAATTCTTTTTTAATGAATAGAACAAAATAGCAGGGTGCCCCAGCATAAATTTCAAAAATCAATTTTTAAGGACCATCCTAACGCCTATGATTTTTAAATTTTTTTTTTAACGAATTATATTTCTATCTGGAAACAAAAGATTTTATTTTCTCTATTGTAGTATAAAGTCAATATAGAAATTCACCTAACTTTTTTATATTTACTTGACCGTAATCACTCATTGCTGTTTACATTGATGTTTAAACCTGGAAGTATCAAAACGCTTTATTAGAACCTTCATAATATGCCGAACATTTGAATAATATAATTTAATTTTTCAATAGGACTATTAGGCGTAAAAGGAAACATGTTTCGACCAAGCGAAAAATTGATCGCCTCAAATTTTCCGCTTATTGGGATTAATAACAAAACAGTAAATGAAAGTTTAAATCAAGATTAATTACCTTTAGTCCATTTTCTTACAAACAAGTGATTAATGATGTTCTCAAAATTATAAGAAAAATCCATTTTGAGTGAAAATCGATTGGACATTTGAGTGGCCTCAGGCGGCTCGCTTGACCCATCAAGCCACTTGCCTATGCTAATTATCCTCAGAAGCAACAATGTTCTAATTGGGAGTGATGTAGTTTACAATTAGATTTGATAGCCTCCTTTAGATCATGTATTGATTAAACACTAAGGCCAAATTAGACATCACATTAGAATACAATATATGGGGTTTGCACAGATTGATCGAAAATAAACAACTTTTCTAGAAAAAGGATTATAAAAATCCCCCAAAACTATTGTGGCCAAAAATGTCTTTATTTTCTCTTCATCCACATCTCAAAAATAAAAATTAAGAAGATGCTTGGTGGTTAGATTAGAATGATTTTAGGTTATGGGTTGTTAGCCAGAAGAGGTCATTAGTTATAAATTTAAAAGCTTTCAAAAACACTATGCTCAGGGGGAAATATTCATGCTTTATTCCTGCTCGAGCTTGTTAACAAGTAAGATCTCGGGAAAGGGGAAAGATGGTACCCCAGAAACAAGAGAATTGAACGGCCGCCGGAAGCCATCAGTAGTCTACTAATTTTCTATTATTATATATTAATACCGTATTCTCACTGAATAAGGTGAATGGATAACTCACCCATACATAACATAATGAATGTATTGTGCCCATATGACAACTCCGGGACATATACAATTTGAAAGGAGAGAGAAAGTTTTCCCGAAAGTCTCGGTAATTGGTGAATATCGGAGGCTTCAATTTTCTGGCTTCCTTTGTTATTGTTCAAAAGTCAAAATGGCCTCAGCAGTTGAGTGACTTTTCTTTAAAGAGTTTTCGGCATCTTTGCCATATATACTTTAACTATACTCATTATTTACTGGTATAAATTCGGGTCCAGGCATATTTATTTTTATTATTCGTATCCTAATGATTTAAATAAATGACTGCCTGGATTCGAACTCGCACTCGAGTTATTCCCTCCTGCTAGATTCTTTATACATTTAGAAATATCAGTTAAAATAAGGATTATCATTCGTCATTGTAGAAGCTGAATTTAAAATTTTCCAGGTTTCCAGAAAGGGAAAAAGAAGGGTCCTATTTATTCGCAAAAACGCAGGATGGGTTTGGAGGGAAAAAGGTCCGCCCACCCCGCATCGAGGGAATAAGGTGAGGACAGAGAAGAAGTAGAGCCAATCCAATTAAAATAAATTGTCGCATGAAACAGGATGCAAACCCGCTACCCTTGGTACAAATGACCAGCACTTACGCTTACCACTACACCAAGGCCTGAGGGCTAACAACAATAATTCCAATCGCTTCTATTTTAGACAAACTAAAGATGTCGAAGAAACTCAGCAGATTTTGAATCGAATGGGATGCATATTTCAATATCGTCAATGATATATGATTGGCTGTTAGATATACCGTACATTTGAGAATCGTCATAATTTACTGACAAGCATAAGTCGCCTTATGTTCAAATTTATATTTTATATAATTTTCTATTTGTTTATACTGTATTTGGCAACTCTATCTGAATCTCAATGGTGTATACCGGGGGTTCTCAAACTTTTCACTTCCCGGCGCCCCATGTCAAATCTCAGAGCAAACCTTATGTTACCAATAGTTTTTCTTCTGTTGACTTCGAATTGATATATCTATACCTCTTATGTTTGCAATTTTATATAATAAATAATTAAAACTCATAACTTAAATTTTTCGACTAATAGCGAAAAATTAAAAGCAAATACTATTTTTTTGCAATATTCAAAAAAATCTTCAAGGCATCCTGGGGGGTTTGGGAACCCCTGGTGTATACCTTGAGCTTGGCAACATTCTCATAAGAACTGATGATGGGATTATATAATTAAAGCCGAAACGGCTTCTTGGATTGAGATTTGACTTCCCCTTTTCCTGCCTATTATTCTTATGATATATGAATTTGGAGACCCGGGGAAATTTTGCCCCAATCTAAACATTATCTCTTCAAATTACTACATATTCAATTTGATTATCAAAGTGATAAAAAACCAAGTATTTTCAGATTTAATAATATTTCCTTCCCCCCAAGTATTTTCATTCTAACGTACGCCAGGAATTTCTCAAGAGTTTTGTCGCCAATAATTTTAATACTCCATATCGCCCGCTGTTCGTTTGAACTTTTTTATTCATGCAAAAAAAGAGGGATTATTGTTAATCCAATTCCTGTCGCATGGACAAAATAACAATTGTTTTTTATTTCTATAAGAAGATTATTTTAGCGAGATAATACGTATTATAACAATGAATTCCTAATTTTAAATTTGATCTTCAATTAGTAAAATTTCCATTGAAAATCCATCTCTAAATTTAATAGAGGTGATTAAGATCTTTAGATTTTAAACCGAAAATTGCCCTTTAGGATTAAAATTCCATTAACAAGATTTTTCGAAACTCCCCCTCCCCCCCCTCCCTCCGGTCCATTCCTGTTAATTGAGTTTAAATCCCAAAGTCAAATTATTATTGGTGATTATTTAATAAATCCTCAGTATCATCATCATTTAGTTTTGAAATCAGAGAAAGGACGAATAATATTCAATTTGCATTTATTTCTGCAAGCTCACGTAATCATGTTATTGTGGAAAGACTACTACAACCACCAGGCCCAATTTTGTCCGTGAGGTTGGCATGGCACGTGCCGTCCGCCTCATTAACCCCAGCAAATATATTATAGTAGTTAAGGGGGTGAGTCTCGTCGTTTATGTGTGTGTTTACTCTATCTGGCAAAGGAACGTGAAGGGTCACGACTTTAATAAATTTATTATTACCAACCTACGAGGACGATGATGATTTTGGATAAGGAGTCAATTTTGATTGATTTTAATTTAGCTTTGTTCAATACACACGCCGAAGATGATTTTAGTGAGTAATACAGGATGTGCATCAAAGGTCTCTCTGAATTTTATATCACGGAGGGCTTTCTGGTTAGATCGCATGCGATATGACGTCATTTATGACCCTAGCGTCTGATTGCATGAGTTTTTGGCCGATTCCCTATGTTCTATTCTTTTGCATGCCTTTTTGCTAGACCCAGGCATCGACCAATCACAGAGTCGGATTTTTCACGTCATCCAACATGGCTGACTTTTACCAAAAAGTGAGGTTATTTGATTTTGACAGCTTACGTTTTACTGTGACTAGTGGCCACGGGTTCGTTTTTCATCACGACCACAATTCTTTGATTTATTAGACCTATACTCTTTGTTTTGAACCCTGCACCAAATTTCAATAAAAGAATTCTAAACCTACGTGATGTTTTCAAGGTTCATAACGTTTTAAATAATAGTAAGCAATTTAAATAAAATTACACCCCAAATGAAAAAGAATATAATCTTTTTTTTTTTTTTTTGTAGAGTGATTAAATTATTTGACTCTTAAGCAAATGGAGATTCACGGACGACTTGATTTAGAATTTTGTATTTACGACGTCTTTAAAGAATAAGAGAGAGTTTGCATATGAATAAACAACAAACCAAAAACAGTTGTTAATAATCATAAAGAGAACCAAGTCATCAGAAGAGGAACGACTCTCTCTATTCATTGAAATCCTTCCTTATTTACATAAAAATCTCGTGTTGAATAATCAGAAAAAAATAAACTTTAGACCACCATGATTTTAAAATTAAAAACTCTGCTGTGCGACCAGTCACACCAGATTTGTTATAATAAATTTTATTTATTTTTTTCTTTATCTTGCATTTTATTAGCACATCAGAGTTTTATACATCCACCATAGTTTTATACAGTTTTATCAGCTAGCTCAGGGCAAGGGCGGATACAAGGGGGGGGGGGGGGGGTAAAGGGGGGTAATTACCCCCTCCGAGATTTGAAAAAAATACCTTTTTTTCACAAAAAAATTTATTTTTAAGGTAAAATTTTAAAAATTAATACTTAAAAATTTGATTTGTATTTATATTCTGGCAAACAAGTACAGAATGTGCCTTTAAATTACTGAAATTAAGAAAAAAATAGTGTGCTGTGCGACGAGTCACACCAGATTACTCCCCCCTCCCGATAAACACCTCTGGATCCGCCCTTGGCTCAGGGACCCACATCTTGTGGGTACGTGAATGGCGACCACGAGCTGGGACTGGCAGTACTTCTGTTCTTTGCCTGTCAGTCTCTTCCCTTCTATTTTCAACAGGCGTCAGAATGTGAGACGGGCCGGCCTGTTCTATTCCTTCCCGGTCGCAAAAATCCATGAACTTCGCACCGCGGGAATAATCAGGCGAAGAAAGAAGAAAGACTCCTCGATTTTTGTATAAAACTGGATAAAACTTAAGTCTGCTGGTCACACACTGGTCAATCATTCTAGAAAATAACACTAGTCGACAAAAATGAACTTTTTTTCTTTCACAAGAATAAAGATATAAAATTCTAGAAGTATTTTTCATGCTGAATTCAAATATCATTTCAGTTTTGCCCCATCAGGCACAGTTTTAGAGAAATAGAGATAAATAGATTTTAATAGAAAAAGTGCTCTAAAACGGCTTTTATTTAGAATGTTCAAATTATTTTTAACGCGACACCTTGTAAAAATATGCAGATAGTTATAATACACATAAATTTTAAGTTTCATCCCAATCGGAGGTCATATAGACGTGCCGCAAACGGCTTAAAGTTTAGAATAATCGAAATTTTCAAGATTTTTTTTGCTTTGGTCACCCCTAATACAATTTCAGATAACCTTGAATGCAAAAAACATATATGTACGATATTCTATAGTTCTTTGGCTTTCTAAAAATCATTCATTCATAAAAATCTGTTAATTATTAACAAAAACGTCACCAAAGAAAAAACACAAGTACACTCATTGGTCGAAAAAAATGGACTTCAATTGAATTAAAAAGCGAACCCTATCCATGAGAATCTAATGTATCCTCTCTGAGCATCGGGTCACCGGCCCTAACTTTATTATATATTACTTAAAAAAAATATTTTTACAATCTCATATCTTTCTTTATACTTGTAAAAGAACAAGAAGTCAATTTTTTTCGACCAGTGAGTGTACTTGTGTTTTTTCTTTGGTGACGTTTTTGTTAATAATTTCGTTTTAACAGATTTTTACGAATGAATGATTTTTAGAAAGCCAAAGAACTATATAATATCGTACATATATGTTTTTTGCATTCAGAGATATATAAAATTGTATTAGGGGTGACCAAAGCAAAAAAAATCTTGAAAATTTCGATTTTTCTAAACTTTAAGCCGTTTGCGGCACGTCTATATGACCTCCGATTTTGCTGAAACTTTAAACATATATGTATTCTAACTATCTGCATATTTTTACAGGGTGCCGCGTTAAAAATAATTTGAACATTCTAAATAAAAGCCCTTTTAGAGCTCATTTTCTATTAAAATCTATTTGTCTCTATTTCTCTAAAGCTAAGCCTGATGGAAAAATTCTAACTACATATCTGAATTCAGAATGAAAAAATGCACTAGGTTCACTAATCAGATTTCTTGTGAAGAAAACCTTGTCGACTAGTGTAATTCTGAAATAATTTTTTTTTTTTTTCAGGCAGAAAAGTGAAATTCAATTCCTACAAAGAGCTCATTATTGGATGACGCATGCATACGTAAAATTAGCAAAATTTTGATCACCCTTTGAATTGAATATAAAATTAAAGTGTAGCAGTATATTCCCCCTTTACATAAATGTTGGCATTAATAACTGGCAGAATATAATGAAGCCGTTAGTTCTCTCGCTCGCTCGCATATTTATTAATAAGCACACACACACACACACACATGTACCTTTATCTCAAAATACTAAAGTAATTTATTTAATTACAATGTTTATCATTTTATTCAATTCCACGAAAATGCATTCATATAGAGAGATATCCTTTTGTTGAAGATTTTTGATCTATTAATTTATCAAACGCTTGTCGGAAACATTTCTCAACTACTTCTATTATCATCATCAGCATCGTAAAGTATTGTGTCCTTTCAGCAGGCCCTGTCATCGTTCATAAGATATTCATATATCATTTTGTTAAATTATTCAAAGAGACTCACTCACTCTCTCTATTTCTAAGAAGCAACGAATCTCATGAAGGGGAAATAGCGTAAAGCTTTCAAATTAATTGACTTGTTTAAAGCAAAAACAAAACAAAAAAACAATACAACTAAAATCTATATACAAGTGATATTTAGAGATTATAGAAAAACACAAAGGGAGTTGTTGCCATATTCTCCAAGAACATAGTATTTTTACTTTCTCTTGCCTCTTTATATGTTAATATATGGACCGTTTATTTTGAAAGTGGTGCAAGTCAATTTTCAAAAAAAAAAAAATAATAAAAAAATGAGATATCACATAATATGTGCTCAAATTAATGGAAATTTTTTATACCGGTAAATACAGGGTTGTCCATATTCGAAGCGCCCATTTTATTTTTAAATAAATCAAAGAAAACACCAATTTTTTTTGTGTTCGTCATAAAAATCATTTAATTGGGTTCAAGTGATTTGTTTACATCATTTCTTGAATATGATACCTCGTAAATGGTCGCCCTTGGCCTGTACGACGTATTGTGCCCGTTTTGCTGCATTTTCCATGGTTTTCTTCAACATTTCGACCGGAATAGCGGCTTTTTCTTGACGGATGTTGTTTTTCAGCTCTTCTAGGGTCTTTGGCTTGTTGACGTAAACCTTTGTTTTCAAATAGCCCCACAAAAGAAGTCTGGAGGCGTTAAATCTGGTGATCTTGGCGGCCAATCGGCCAGCCAGGGCTTCAAAAAATCGATTGTAACACGGCTTGTGTGTGATGGCGCTTTCAACGAATAATAATAACCATAGAAGAGCTGAAAACCAACATCCGTCAAGAAATAGCCGTCATTCAGGTCGGTCGAAATGTCGAAGAAAACCATGGAAAATGCAGCAAAACGGGCACAATACGTCGTACAGGCCAAGGGCGACCATTTACGAGGTATCATATTCAAGAAATGATGTAAACAAATCTACTTGAACCCAATTAAATGATTTTCATGACGAACAGAAAAAAAAAATTGTGGTTTCTTTGATTTATTTAAAAATAAAAGTGTAACCTCTAGAAGCCTCAAATCAAAATAATCTCACTTTAAAAGTCCCTAAAATAAATTCGAAAAGACCAAAGTCGCAGTCTTTTCTCGAGTAACTTGTGGTCAAAAAAGCAACAGATCTAAATGGCCTTCGATGCCGAAAAAGACCTTAATGAAATAAAAAAAAAAATCATTTGTATAGTAAATGGTATAAATGCCTGGACCCCAATAATTAATATTTAAGTATCGTTTAAAGTCAAAATGGCCTAAGATGCTGAGAAAAAAAATCTGGTGTGACGCGCACGGCTTAACTTTCTCTTACCTTCGGTAATCGAAAGTTGTGCACTGTGCTTGTCTCACCAGATTTTTTGTGTCGACATGATTTAGTTTCCGACAGTAGAGGTACAATTGAATTCAAGATGTAAAATTTATAGAGTATGGGAAAATATTTATATTTTGATACCATGGCAACCATTTCTCCTATCTTTTCTATGGAGTACAAGAGTAAAGTGGTCTTCAGAAGATTTCAATCACAAAATGAGAATATACATTTTATAGAGAATCTAAAAAATAATTGATTTTTGAATTTAAAAAAAAATCGTTGGAGCAAATTTTGACAAAATCGAAAAAAACTGAAAAAGTGAATCAGTAAAGTGCTAGTACTTTTTGGTCGATTTTGTTCAAAAGGCTCGTGTCACGTCCCATGGGGGGTGCCTAACTTAAATATAAAATTTCAACCTCCTAGCTCTTTTCGTTCTTGAGATATTTTGTTCACAGACACACAGACAGACACACACACAGACAGACCATGTCGCGAAAACCACTTTTTTGGATTCAGGGGACCTCAAAACGTGAAGATCATCAAAATCTCGACATCGAATTTTTGACATGAGATCCAATACTTTCTCTCTATATATATATTACATATATACATAGGTAGAGAAAGTAATAGTATATCATATAGACTTATAACTATATCACTCACATTCATGAATATAAATGAATGCCTTGAGATTGGATTGAAACTTTGAGAAAATCCCCCCCCTGTTCCTCCTTCTCCTTCGGGAAATGGTTTTTAGAAATTAAAAAAAAAAAAAAAAAAATATTTCCCAATGGAAATCCGCTGATATACAAATTAGTATATGAAACTTTTTCGTTTTTGTTTTATAGCAATTTAAACATTAAACAAAAACACAATTTAATTATTATTATTATTTTTTTGGGTTCGTTTGTCTAATTGAAAGTATGTAAAAAAAAATATTTTTACGTAAATTAGTTTGAAAAGGGGAGGAAAATGTAGAGAACAATAAGAGTGGTGGATGGAATTAATAATAAAAAAACCCTGACCATTAGAGCAGAAGTGCTATCGATCCAAAGGTCAGTGAATAGATTCCGTCATTTTACAATTAACACTTCATTAACTTCATTCAATTAATTATTATTGCATTAGTGTGTCAAGCGCCAAAAAATTAAAAATTGAGTTAAGCACCGGAATATTGTTTCAAATGCTATAATTACTAGTTTTTTAATGAAATATGTCCTAAAAAAAAATTTATATTTAATGTAAAAGCTTAAAATTATTTTTACAATATTTCAATACGGAGTTTTCATTTTGCATTTATTGCTTCAAGTGCAAGACATTGTAAACAACTATACGTTTGAGATATTAATTGCTGCGTAGAAGTATTTTCAATTATGAACACCGGCATAACTACTGTTTGGCCGTATTTAATTTATTTCAAATTTTATATACTGTACATTAATTATTATATTCTATTTGTTGAAATTTAATACACGTCTTTCACTAACCCACAAAAATTTTCTCTGAATTCGTAGATGTCAAAATTTAATTTTTTGATATTATTCCTGAGAATGAAGATGAGCATCAGTGCGATTTCGAAAAGACAACAAAATAAATAATATTAAGTCGATTTTATTATTATAACTTTGATTTATTGTTTGCCAAGTTCACTTCAATTCCCGAATTAATTGATGAGAAAATTTTGTTATCACTTTGTATTTATTTTCCAAAATATTAATACTATTTGAAATGTACATTAATGTAATTTTTTGATAAAAAGTTTCTAAGCTATTTAGTATTAAATATAACCATAAAAAGAACTTTAATAATATTATCTTCGTTTTAATTTTTTTGAATTATAACCTAAAATTATTTT
>JAKCPI010001014.1:0-30534 GCA_023213315.1 Euborellia annulipes
AAAAAAAAAAACGAGAAAGCTAAAAGTTTGATTTGATAGGAAATGTGCAAAAAAAAAAATTTGACGTACATTACAAATTAGGATAATAATTTTCTTGAAAATCTGGTGTGAATGGTCGCACAGCACACAACTTTCTCCTACCTTCGATAATCGAAAGTTGCGTACCGTGCTGTCACACCAGGTTTTTTGTGTCGAGATATATTTAGTTTCCCATAGCACCTTAGTTCCAAACTTGCATTTTAAATGTTGACTGCTTGAAATAAACTATAGTTATTTTTCAAAATTTTAATCTCATATTTGGATATTTTATACAATAGAGAATCCTAAATACAATAAATATACATAGGTAAGAGAAAGTAAAAGAATTGGGAATTTTTTTTTAATTTTTAAAAACAACAAATGGGACTCCTTTTGCAAGGGGAATCCTTTTGAATCAAAATCTGGTGTGACTGGTCGCACAGCACACAGCTGTTACCTTCGGTTAACATGCAATTTCCACAGGGTTTTAACATTGGCTCTATGGAAGGAAGAGCCGGAAAATGAATTTGAAAAATCTGAAATCAGTAAAGTGTACTTCAAACAATCTTCAGGGCAAAATGAGAATATACAATTTAAAGAGGATCTAAAAAATAATTGATTTAGGAATTTTAATCAAAATCGTTACAGCAATTTTGAGAAAATCGAAAAAACTGAAAAAGTACATCAGTAAAGAGCACTTCAAAAATCTCACGAAATATTTTACTGATATACTTTTTAAGGAGCATGTAAAAAAATAATTGATTTTTGAATTTTAATCAAAATCGTAAGAGCCGATTTTGAGGAATCGAAAAAAAACTAAAAAAGTACTTCGGTAAAATCTAGTACTTTTTGGCCGATTTTGTTCAAAAGCTTATTTAATTTAAATATAAAATTTCAATCCAGGAGCTCAATTCCTTCATGCTTAAAATTATTACACACAGCAGACAGTCAGACAGACAAACCAATTTGCGGGATAGACGTTTTAACATCGTTTGGTAGACTTAACTCAAAAATTGAATTTTCGGACTTTCCCCGCTATGATTCTCAGTAGGCGATATAGAGATAGGAAAAAGTAAAAATAAACTAGAATTCCATTTAATTAGGATTCATTAATTAAATTAATTATTATTAGTTGTAATGTTTAAAAAAAGTATTTTTAAAATCAAACTAATTTTACTCTCAATCCGTGCCTTCAAGTTAAGAATTTATTTGAAATTAGATTGTCTCGTAAAGTTAAATTAACTTTCCACTTAAATGTAACTAATATCATCGAAAAAGTTGACTTAAACTATTGGTATTTTGATCCAAAAGTAAACGAGCCTTGAAATTTCACAATTCGCCATTTTTTTTTTCTCTACAATCTCTATCAACAAGAAAGAAAGGTCAACAAAATGATTCCACAAACCGACAAAGGTGAGTGAAGTCAATAAATTGTATATATATAAATTTTGGTGATTGTGTGTGTGTGAGTGGGTGTGTGTGTTTGTAAAAGAGGATCTCTGAACGATCATCGGTCATCCAGAGCACTTGTGATTGCTTCTCCCAACCACCCCAATGAGTGAACAGATCAATTGCAGACGGACACCCAGACATCATTTCAAAATGAAGCCCCGCGTTATCATCAAGAAGCTCTTATGTGACATTTCCATTAAGATTTTGATTAGTTGATTATTGAAAAATAAAAATTGATAATAAAAAATCTATTATCCCTGACACTCAAAAAATAAATTTGAGATAGAACCCCCTGGGTTAGGGGTTCAAACCCCCTCATGGGTCACAAGCCGTGACTAAAGCTCTTATAAAACAAATTATATTTCATCTATATGAAATATAGAGGATAGGGAATAGAGAGGTAAGTAAAATATAATAATTTACTCTAGCTAAAAAAAAACCAAAATGGTTTATAAATACTCTAAAATAATCTTAAATTTTTCAAATGTTTGAAAAAAATTTGATCATACAATAAATATACGTGGAGGATTCGTAATAAAAGAAAGAAAATGCAAGAGAGAATAACATTATTCATTCAATCCATACGAAAAAAATATGCTGTGATTAACACACAGCACACAACTTTCTCTTACCATCGGTAAACGAAAGATGGCCCTGAGCTACGAATGCTTCCACATCAGTGAAATGTGCTTCAAACAATTTTAAGGCTAAAATGAGAATACCAATTTTAAAGAGAATCTAAAAAATAATTGACTTATGAATTTTAATCAAAATCGTTGGAGCGAGAGAGATTTTGACAAAAAAGAAAAAACTGAACAAATACATCAGTACTTCAAACAATTTTCATGAAAAATTTTACTGATATACTTTTTAAAGAGTGTCTAAAAAATAGTTGATTTATGAATTTTAATCAAAATCGTTTTTGAGAAAATCGAAAAAAAAAAAAAAAAACTGGAAAATTACTAGTACTTTTTAAAAGTTTTTGCTCAAAAGCTTCGTGTCACAAGCCAGTGGAGTGCCTAACTTAAATATAAAATTTCAACCTCCTAGCTCTTTTCGTTCTTTAGATATTTTCAGAGGCACAAACATACCCAGAAAATCACTTTTTTGGACTCATGGGACCTCAAAACATGTATTTCTATCAAAATCTCGACATAGAATTTTTGACATGATCTCAATACTTTCTCACTAGATATTACATATTAAGTAAGAGAAAGTAATATTAATATAATGCGAATATATGATGATTTTATAATATTTTATGATCCCAGTTTCTAATGGATATATGCAGTTCAGTCTGTTGTTAATGGCAAGGAAGGTTTAACAAAGAGCGGATGTGGTCAGTTCGAGAAGAGAGCTCTGGGACTATTAATCGAACAATTCATTAGGGAGTTGGTCATTTAGGTTGCCTACCTCCCCATAACCAAACACTAATTTCCCATGGTAGATCAAGTTTTAATTAAAGGAGTGAAAATCTGTTTCGTTTGGAGATATAAATTAATACTGTATTTATTTAATAGGCAGAGTTTAAATTTGATAGGTAAAAAAATGAGATTTTGGTGCAGAAAAATACGTTTTGAACCCTGACAGTAATATAATTGTGAAAAATGAATTTTCTAAAATGAATCAATTGAATTTGTTATTTTCAATTCATTCAGCCATTGTGTTTGCTTACTCATGTTTTCTGGCAGTACTGGACTGGCCCACCTGGTTACTGGAAATATCCCGGAGGGCCTTCAAATATATTTAACTTTTTAAATTACTAATGTAGTTTTTTGTAATTTTTTTTTCCTTAAATTTAATATTGTGGGCGTACGTCATCGTGTTTCCAGTCCAGCCCTGTTTCCTGGTTAATTTTATTGCAGACTTGATGATTACAAACCGAAACTAGAAATTTGTGAAACACCCATTCATCTAGTAAATTAAAAAAATCCTCCAAAAATCTATTTTTACTTTCTCTTGCCATATATTTTGCTTTACCATCCTGCAACTTATGGTTTTACTTGACAAAGTTTTCTAATAAATTTTATAAATTCTTAACTCATCTTAAAAATCACTTTGTATTGGGAAATTTAGCATTTCAATACGCTACCTGGTGGCTTAAATTCGAAATAGCGAATGTAGGATGAACCTTCATATGTTTAACGTGATATAAGGGACAAGAACAAGAATCAAGGGGGGGGGGAGGTTATTATGAGTGTAATAATGATTTATTATATTTTAGTTCTGGATTCAAATTACAGTAGAATTCCGATAATTCGTATGGTCACTGGGCGGACGGTTTGATAAGAATTATCGGGATTACCAATTATCGGGAGTACAAAATTTAAAAAAAATATTTCTTTGGAGTGGCAAATTTGTACGAATTAGCTGGAATTACGAATAATCGAGATACGAAATATCGGAATTCCATTATAGTATATTTAAATATAAAAACTTATGTAAGATTTAAATCATATAGTATTCATATTATTTTTCTGTCCTAAGACCCGTGACTCTTTAAAGCTTATTGTTCCTCCTGCTTAATTTTATGAATATTTAGATACAATAACAATTATAATTTTCTCCAATAAAGGGTTGAAGAAGGCATAAGTTATTGCCAAAACTCGATATTCCATTTTTTATATATTTTTTTGAAAACATAATCTTAGTCTATTAAAACCATCTTCGAGAATTGTTATAGTCCTTTTTCATTTAGGGCCGGTTGCTTCATCCTGGGTCAGTTTGTTAGCCCCGGGCTAAATGGCTTTTTTTGTAATGCAGAAACCCTCTTCCGGGGGAACAAATCATGTTCTGTTTGTGAAGTTTGCAACTCCATTAAGGCATCTTATAAAAATTATTAAAAATTAAAATTGATATTATCACCCATAATTTAAATAAATATTATTAATAGAGACCGGATTTTAAGCAAAATGCTTATTGCTCAATTTTATAAGCAACCATTAGATATTTAATTTCTATACGAATTAGGAAAAACTAAGTGCATTGAGATTGCATTTTTTATGCTTTTTTGCTTTTTTTGATTTTTCATGCTTTTTTTCCCTTTCGTGCTTATTTGAACTTATTTTACGAATATTTATAATTTTTTTGTTTTTTTTAATTAACAAACACAAAAGTGTGTGGGGGGGGAAAAAGTTCCCATTACACACGCATACACCAGGGAAGGGGGAGGGGGGGCCGGCCCCCCAAAAAAAATTTTCCAAAAACCCAGGCAGGGTGAAAAAATATAGCCCTGTAAAAAAATTTTTTCCGCAGGGTGAAAAAATTTGGTTCCGCAAAAACAAAATTTTTCGCAGGGCGGGGCGAAATAAATTTAGTTTCTTTAAAAAAAAAATTTGTATACGCCATTGGTATGAGTAAAAATTGCTTATTAGATGTTTTTTTTTTTTCAACTTTTATGCTTATTTAACAACTTTTTATTCAAGTTTTTTATGCTTTTTTAAGCACTTTTTTTTTCATTTTTTTATGCTTTTTTTCCGGTCTCTAATTATTAATATACATTTAAATATAAGAATTTAATTTTTTTTGCTAAAATTTGAAAATTTTCAAAAAAATAAACAAGATTTATTAGTTTTCACATAACAATTAGTCAATTGTTCCAATCTTCACAACTATTTTGACAAATTGCCAGCTGTGTGGCTCAAATAAAGATAATTTCAAAAAGAAATATACCTTTTATTTTCACCTAACAAGATGTAATATCAACTGAAAATATTCATATAAATATTTAATATCAATTTGCATTCAATTTGAAAACAAATAGTTTTATTAAGAAGACATGTGCAATGCCTTAGATGAAGTTAGGAGAATATTCAACAACTTGCAATATATCCTGAATATACGAGTATAATCCTGATTGACATAAAATGAATAATAACAAAAAAACGGTAGATTCCATATTGCATTTATATTATTTTTTACATTTATATTGATGAAGTTAGGATGCTTGAGTTCATAATACATGTTCGTACGTGTCAACCCAGGGCTAAATCTTAGCCCCACCTTTGGGCCTGGGCTAACTTTAGCCCGGACCTTGGCTCCAATTCCCTATATATCTATATGAAATTACTCAAAAGTGAGGTTAACTCAGGGCTAAATATGGCGACGAGATCTGATGCAAGCGGGCCCTAGCCTATAACATATTTTATAAAATATACAACATTTCATCATTTTATTGATAAAATAAGTAGAATATAAGGTAAAATAACAAATATATGTACTTCTAGAATACTTCTTTTAGCAATAAAATGATGAAATATCATATATTTTACTATAAAAATAAAACTGAAGTGGGTTTCTGCACTACAAAAAAAGTCGGGGCTAACAAGCTCACCCAGGATGAAGCAACCGGCCCTTAAATTTAAAAATTTTAACACTTGTTATTCCTCAAAAAACTAGTAATTCTAGTCAAGAAAGAAAGTGAATTTACTTTGTTTTCAAATAAATAATAAATGCTTTTATTGATTCATTGATTGATATACTGTTTGGAATATGCATGTATTTATGATGTACGATGGACAGTTTATTGAACCAGTTTGATGGAAATATACTCTCAAATAAATAATCATATAACCACATATCATGAATTTCATATTTAATGCATATACGAAAGAATTGTACGATAGTATATGTATGCATAAAATCAGAAAGGATAACATAAACTTGTTAATCTCAAATGAGAGAGGTATCATCTAATATCGAAAATCTAAATGCAGATATGAAATAGGATGAAAGCAAACATCATATTTTATTTATTTGATATCTATACCTATTTGTGAACATTTTGCAGTTATAACTTGGGGTATATATAAATAGAAAATTTGAAATTAAAGAACGATTGAAAAAAAAAAACTTTTTCAATTTTATATCATTTCGTAACAGTCAGTTCTTTTCGAATATTTATTTTCAATTTGTATTTTGTTGAGGAAGAATAAATATAAGCAGCTAAATTTAAGGCCTCAGGCCTCGACGTATTAGGGGCCCCTACATTCAAACTAACTCACACTTATAAATTGAAATTTTTTTAGTTTTTAATTTAAATTAAATTTTAATTTGCCAGCAATAGCAAGTAAATCCTTGCTTAAAGTAAACATTTCATTTTTTGCTTTCTCTTACCTATATATTTTTTGCTTTCTCTTACCTATATATTTTAATATATATACCGGGTGACGCATTAGTACGCAATATTGTGGCTATATCGTTGCACTTTTTAAAATTTTGTCCCTGCAGTAAAGTGTAGGGTTTTTAAGGCTACAATTTTAAAATATTTCCCACTGATCGCTAAACGTATACAGGGTGTAACGATACAAAGTTATGTTTTTTTTTTTCAATGGAACGCATATTTGGATTGCCCGGTCAATTTTAGTGGGACTTTATCAAACATACTTGGTACTTAAGGGCAAGCCGTTTAGGCGTTATTTGACATTTTGTGAAAAACCAGTTGTTCAGATACAGTTGAATATCTCCCAAACCATAAAACATAGAAAGCCCTGGTTGGGCACCATTGTTAACCATGAATGGCGGAACTTAAAGGTAGTATGTCGAAATGATAGACTTCTTGATGCGCCAGTAATTATTGATAGAACTTTGACATTTTTGATTGCAGATAACTTTATTTTTTTTCCTATGTATATATGTAATATATATTAGAGAAAGTATTGGTTTCATCAAAAATCGATGTCGAGATTTTGATGGATCTCACGTTTTGGGTCCCTGAATCAAAAAGTGGTTTTCGGACATGGTCTGTCTGTGGGTGGGTGGGTGGGGTGTGTGTGTTCAATTTTAAGGATGAAGGAATTGAGCTATGAGGCTGAAATTTTATATAAGTTAAACACCCCGGGACCGGAAAAATAAGCTTTTAAATCGGCCAAAAGATTACTAGTACTTTACTGATGCACTTTTTCAGTTTTTTCGATTTTCTCAAAATTTGCTCCAACGATTTTTTTAAATTCAAAAATCAATTATTTTCAGATGCTCTTTCAAATGTATATTCTCATTTTGCAATTGAAATCTTCGAAGACCACTTTACTCTTGTATTTCATAGGGAAGATAGGAGAAATGGTTGCCATAGTAACAAAATATAAATATTTTCCCATACTTATAAATTTTACATCTGAATTCATATGTTCTGTACTGTCGGGAACTAAATATATGTAGACACAAAAAAATCTGGTGTGACAAACAGTACACAACTTTCGATTACCGAAGGTAAGAGAAAGTTGTGGTGGTACACCAGATTTTTCAAATGAAACCACGTATCTTTTTTTATTGGTTTGCATACAACTTCTTATTAGCTTCAAAGTTGATATAAGGTTATGATAGTTAGCTATCATCAACCATTTAGGAAAACAATCAAATTATTGGTATTTTGCCCGAAACACAAAAAGTATTTTATCGATGTTCCAATAAAGTTTTATGAAATATTCATTTACACTCACCCCTTATTTGAGTGGTTAGATGGTTGATTAATATAATTACCAAAAAAATGAATTTTTAGCTATATAGATGTTAAATTAAAAGCAAGTATTGCATTTATGTCAAAAATTTGCCGTCGAGATTTTAATAACATTATTTGTATTATTATTTATAATGAAATAGGATTTATGTCAAAAAATATCAATTATTTTAGTCACACCAGATTTATATTCAAAAAAGATTTTTCTTTGTAATTACCGGAAATACGATCACCTAGGTTAGTTAGTTATTTTAATAAAATTTATCAAAGTTTAAATTTCCTCTACCGAAAAGTTTTCATGAAGTTTGTTAGTGAGATTTTACCTGGATAGACAGATTGTGTGTCGACGTTAATTGAGTTCACTTCGGAAACGAAGGGAAATAAAGGATTGAAATAGAAACCTTTTACTTGCCCCCATTCCTCTCATTCTATTTTTTATTACAATAATTCCTTTCGTCAAATCTTGACTAAGCTTTTTTTAGAATTAAAGAACTTCTTCAATTTGAGCTTTTTTTTTTCTTTTTTATAATAATTTTAGAGGGTGAGAAATGATGAAGAGGAATTGTTATGAAACGTAAACCAGATGGAAGCTACAAAGTTAGAATCTCTGGTTTATTAAGTTTATTGTACTAACATCCACTGGGAATGGAATAAGGAAGTTTGAAATGAAATCCCATTCATATTAGACAAAGACCTAAGCAAGAGATACACATTTAGTTTATTTCAAGATTTAATGAAAAATCTTGTTTTTTTTTTATTCTTATATAGAAACACAATTCAGAAACATTTAAAAATTAACTTAAATAAAATGAATGATAGTTGCAGTAAGTGACAACTCAAAAAATTGCATATTAATTAATAACTGTAGGTATCACCCATATAAAAATATAAATTCCACTTTCTGGCAGAAAATTAAAAAATTTCTCACTTCACTATACTTGGTAAATAAATTTCGTTAAAAAAAAACGTGATATTTTGTTGAAGATTATTCCATCTCCTGACATACGTATAGCTACTGAATATAATATTATAATAATAGTTAAGGTAAACGCCCCAGTAATCGGCCAGTGACTAGTAGATGGCCATTTTGAAAAGAAGATCAAAAAAATAAGAATTCAGTGGGATATTTTGAAGCAAGTTGTCTCTTCTGTGCACCTATTCCGAGCATCAGCACATCCGTTGTATTGATGCAAAAAATTTTTGAGATGAATTTTTCAAAAAAATTTTTTGAGATGGATGCATCAATACAACGGATGCGCTGATACTCGGAATAGGTGCACAGAAGAGACAACTTGCTTCAAAATATCCCACTGAATTCTTATTTTTTTATCTTCT
Source organism: Euborellia annulipes (assembly GCA_023213315.1). Classification (NCBI taxonomy): domain Eukaryota; kingdom Metazoa; phylum Arthropoda; class Insecta; order Dermaptera; family Anisolabididae; genus Euborellia; species Euborellia annulipes. The sequence continues at coordinate 9,260 of JAKCPI010001014.1, forward strand.
TTTTAAAATGGTCATCTACTGGTCCCTGGCCCATCACTGGGGTACTTTATATAAAATTATTATTTGATTAATTTTTTTTTTTTAATGAAAAAAGCTCAGAAAATATTGAGTTAATTCCTATATAAATTATAAAGTAATTCAAAGGATTGCCTATGTTCCAGAGTTTTTTTTTTTTTTTTTTTTTTTTTAAATTAAATTTACCCTTTTGTGGCCATTTGGGTTTTTATTTTATCAATTTCTCTAAAACGTCTGACAATTGGGAGTGCATTTTTATATAATTCGTACCTTGTTAGTGTTTATTTCTCTCCCCATTTCCTACTTTGTTTGATTTTTACTTTCTTTTACCTATATATTAAAAATATAGAAAGTATTGCGGTCATATCAAAAAAAAAAATTTAATGAAAATACACGTTTTGAGGCCAGAAAAGAGTGCGTGGCACATTTGAGTTGCCTAAGTTCCTGTGTGTTAGTTCCAATACATAGAACTTATGAGGTATGTGTGTCTCGTTGGCTGTGAACAAAATATCTCAAAAACGATACCGATTAGAGAAGTTTTAAAAAATTCAAGTAGTTCAGAGAGTATTTGTAGATCCTTCTTTACTAATGCACTTTTTTTAATTTTTTTTTTTTTTTTTCGATTTCTTCAAAATCCGCACCAATGATTTTTGATTAAGATTCGAATATTAATTATTTATTAGATAATCTTTATAATGTATATTTTCATTTTGTTTATTAATTTGATCTAAATTATGATGTGTAACTGGAAACTAAATTATCTCAACAAAAAAAAAAATCTGGTGTGACAGTACATCACACAAGTTTCTACTAGCAAAGTTAAGAGGAAGTTGTGTGCTGTGTGGTCAGTCACAAGTGAAATTAATTAAAATTTTATTTGTATTTAATCATTATTTGCATACATCAAAATAAATATTTATTACTCTTTGCGAAAAGTTTACAAAGGTCTTTAATTTGCTTTACCAGGTTACTTATTAATTTGATCTAATTATTAATAAAAATTAATCATTTAAAAGACCCTAGGCATAAAGATTAAATTTTCAATTATGTGTTGCTAAAACAAAAGTCACCTTTAAAGAAGATCCCTCTTTTATCTTTTCTTTTAAAACTCCTATTTCAATTGAATGAAAATAATAAAATAAAAAATACAAACAGAAATTTGTTTGATCTTCGTAAATTATAAATGGATTTCATTTTTCTTTTTTTTTTTTTTTTATTTAATTGTTTTTTTTTCTTTAAAAAGGTTTATTTAATTTCAATACATGTCAAAAAATTTTTTCTTTAATGAAAATAAATAGATAACTAGTTTCTTTGTAAAAAATAAATCGATATAAGTATAATGAAAGACTAATATAGACCAGGCGCTACCAATATTATTACTAGGAACCGACCGAATATTCGGTTTCGGTTACGGTTTCGGCCAGTTTCGGCCAAAAATCATGGTTTCGGCCGTAGTTTCGGTTTCGGCCAAAAAGTGGCCGAACCTTTCGGCCGGCCGAAACCAGAGTCTGAAAAAATGGGATGAGACTCGCATGCAAAAAACTTGTAGTCCAGTCAAATTTCACATTAAATTCGCAAACGCGAAATAACGCTGCATTTTTGGTATGTTATTTTGACCCCTTAGGAGAGTGTGAAACCACATTTTGCAATCAAAAAAAGTTGTGCTACCTGCATAATACGAGAAAATTTCAAAATTTTCGGACATTTTTCAGTTTTTGCAGTTTAATTAAAAAAATATGGGCTTTTGACATTAGTTGTTATTATCATTTTTAAAGTGCATTAAATTTCAAACAATTGAAGCCAAACCACACCTTCGTAAGTTTAATAGTTTTTGAGATATGATGCAATATCATGTAGGGCTATTTAAAACTTGTATTATTGGAATTTTTGTTTTTTAAGTTTATAGGAGAACTATAAGAGCTAATGACCCCGTTTTGCGCTTAAATGAAAGGTAATTAAATGTGCTAAAACTCAATTTATCACAACTTTTCTCTTAGCATGAGCCGTTATGTCGATATTGGGCTTAAAACACAACAGAAATTTTAGAATTTTTAATTTTATTTATGTTTAAAGCCAAATATCGACATAACGGCTCATGCTAAGAGAAAAGTTGTGAAAAATTGAGTTTTATCACATTTAATTACCTTTCATTTAAGAGCAAAACGGGGTCATTAGCTCTTATAGTTCTCCTATAAACTTAAAAAACAAAAATTCCAATAATACAAGTTTTAAATAGCCCTACATGAAATTGTATCATATCTCAAAAACTATTAAACTTACGAAGGTGTGGTTTGGCTTCAATTGTTTGAAATTTAATGCACTTTAAAACTGATAATAACAACTAATGTCAATAGCCCATATTTTTTTAATTAAACAGCAAAAACTGAAAAATGTCCGAAAATTTTGAAATTTTTCTCGTATTATGCAGGTAGCACAACTTTTTTTTGATTGCAAAATGTGGTTTCACACTCTCCTAAGGGGTCAAAATAACATACCAAAAATGCAGCGTTACTTGGGGGTTTGCGAATATTATGTGAAATTTGACTGGACTATTACTGCAATTTTTGTTTTTTTTACGATTACAAGAAAACTACAAGGGTTACTGACCCCGTACTGCGCTTAAATGAAAGGTAATTAAATGTGCTAAAACTCAATTTATCACAACTTTTCTCTAAACTTGAGCGGTTAAGCCGATATTCGGCTTTAAACATAAGCAAAACTGAAAATTGTAACATTTGTGAAAATCTTGTACATTTTTCAATTATCATATCTCAAAAACTATTAGAGATACGGAGCTGCAAATTGGCTTGAATTGTTTCAAATTTAATATACTTTAAAAATGCTATAAGCAACAAATGTCAAAAAGCCCATAGTTTTTGAATTAAACTGCAAAAACTGAAAAAAGTGCGAAAATTACGCAGTTTTTCTCGTACTTCGCGGGAAGCACAACTTTTTTTTTAATTGCAAAATGTGGTTTCGCACTCCCCAAGGGGTCCAAATAACATACAAAAAATGCAGGAATACTTTACGTTTTGCGATTTAAATGTCGATATTGACTGGCCTATTGAGGGAGAAAAAATTTCAGTCTCCCTAAAAAAAAAGGTAAAATGATTTTCACGGGAGGGAAAAAAATTCAAAAAAAAAAAATGTAAAATGAAAAAAAAATTTTATAGGAAATACAAGTTTCGGTTTCGGTTACGGTTTCGGCCGAAACTAAGGTTGAGGCCGAATATTCGGTTTCGGTTTCGGTTTCGGCTGAAAATCTTGTTTCGGTCGGACCCTAATTATTACATTATTATGGCCTTTCTTTGAAGGGGCGTCAAAAAATGAAGCCCCCTTCAATGATAGGGATTGGAAGGAAAGCGCATAGGCCACATGTCAAAATAAATTTATATACTTTTTTTCTTCTTACTTCCCCTCTAGTGCTCATAGAGCGTTTGGCCAGTACCAATCATAAATATTGAAATATCATTATTTTAAAATAAAATAGCCCTCGGGGCATGGCGTAGAGGTTAGCGTGCTAACCTCATATACCAAACGTCGCGGGTTCGGACCCCAGGCAGTCCGATGATTTTATTTAAGCCAATTGGATACCAAATGGCTTAAATAAGAATGCCTGGACCCCAAATAATAATATATATTCATAACGGTTATCGTCAAAAGTCTTAAATGGCCTAAGTTGCCGAAAAGACTGTGTGAATGTGTGTGTGAATGTGAGTGTGAATGAGAAAAAAGTGTGAATGTTTAAAAAAAAAAAAAAAAAAATAAAATAAACAATTTAATATAGGTACCTACAGAAATAATGTCTTACAAATGAATTTCGCTATAAAATTCTTCTGATGAGTAATAGGAAAAATTTAGTGATATTGTATTTATGTCTTGCACAAGATAAATAAATACAGTAAAACCCCTCTTATCCGGCCTGGTCGGGACCGAGACTCTGGCCGGATACCCGTTTAGCCGGTTAATCCGTCCCGTTTTCGTTTCTCTGATTGGCTCGTTTTTGTTTAAGAGATCTTTTTTATTTTAAATTTATTAAGAACTTTTTTGGCAACGGAGGAAATTTAGACCCCGTCTATTGTCGCATGAGACGGGATGCAAATCGGCGACCCTTGGTACAGAAGGCCAGTATGCTAACCATTGCATCAAGGCTCGAGGGCTTTGAGATCTCAGGCCTATGTAATAGAAAAAATAGACTAGGAAGCAAGCGAGTAAACAAACTAGGGAACTCATCCCTCCCTCTTTACCATCTGAACGTACATATTACACAATGTTGCACCACACAGTTTAATTAAAATACAAAAAAAAAAGTAAATTATATATAATAATAAAAATAATGTAGGATAAATATATGTAATTTATAATAGTAATGGAGATAGGCCGGTTTATCCGAGTACCGGTTGATCTGAGTCCGGATAAGAAGAGTTTACTGTATTATTAATATCCTCAAGAGAAATCAGACAGACTGAAACAATAGAAAATTTGTCAACTTAATAAATTAAAATTTTTATTATTTCCACTTTTTTATTTGATATACTACAGTACAGTAAAATCTCGATAATTTGTATGGCCTCGGTGCGGACGGTTTAATACGAATTATTGGGAATGCCAATTATCGGTAATATTGTACAAAGTTGAAAAAATTTTCTATGGTGATTCCCTAAGCCAGAATCAGACTTACTAATTTCAGCAATAGTGTCGACTTTCCCTCTAAACAAGGAAAAAGAAGACAGTCTCCTTCCTGATCCCTTTAGGAAAGGAAAAATGTTATAATTTTAGTTGACGATGTTTTGAAACTGGAGAAGGTATTAATCGATGGAGTTTATTCTCTTTTTATAAATTGAGAAAATAAAACAAATAAACATAATAAAGTGTGGACTATCCCTCATAAATCGACAAGTATCCACCTTTGGTAAGCTACAAATATAATTTTAGTTCTGAGGTCTTGTGCTCGGTTTCAAATTCAATCCCAAATTTTTCTAAATTATTTTGGCTACTAATTAAAATAGGAAATTATATATGAGAGCTACATGCCGAAAAAATCTCGACACGAATTTTGGACATGATCGCAATAGTTTCTCTATATATATTTCATATATAGGGTAAGAAAAAGTAAAGATCCAAAGTAACAATTATATTCAACTGTGAACCAGAATAAATACTCTTATTTAAGTTAATAATATATCTTTTAGGTCGCATTAGAGAGCATTTTCACATTTCTTTCTAATTCATTAAATTAGAGAAAATTTTGTATATTATGTATATGCGTGTAATAATGTCACGCGATGCTATTTAGGGATAATATTATTCGTATTAGTAGCTATAGTTATGGTATATTAATATTAATTAGCCAAAAGTCTCCAATGTCGATGTCAACCAAAAGTATATTCTATGTCTTACCCATTAAGAGAAGATTTATTAATATTATTATTAATTAGAAATGTTTTAGTAGTTGCATTTGAAGCCTAAATAAATTTAGATATTTCATAACAGTATTTTTGCATTAAAAGTTATTGAGATAAATATAATTGTCAAATTAATGTTTAATAAAAATCTATAATCTGTATAATTAATGAATATTATCTTGTCAAGATAATAAATTTGAAAAAATTGGCAGTTCGGAGGTTAAATAATTTGTTTAATGATGATTTGCACAGTAGATTTCTTTAACGTAAAAAAAATGATGGATTTGATTTCCTTATTTAATAATATTATTTGGGAAAAAATTATTTATGAATAAATTTGGATAATATGATATAGAGTTTTTTTTTTATATAATTAAATTGTTTATATAAAATCCTAATTTTCTGATGACACAAATGGTGTCGACATATTGTTTTGATAACTGTTTAAAATAATGTAATTTATCATAAAATGTTAAAGTATCACTTCCGGAGGGTTTATTATTTGCCCCCTCCCCCTCAAAGACTCTAATCTTTTTAATTTTTTTTTTTTTTATAAAAAACACTCACCCTTTATAATGTAAAATAATTTCATTGAAAATACAATAATTTTCCGGCCCTGATATAATAATCATTTTTCACGGGGGTGCCATCACTGATCTTCGGGTATATAAACTCTCACAAATTAAAAAAATTAATTAAATATATCTATTGGCCAAATTTGAGATACCTATTTGTAAGTAAATTTTAAGAAAAAAAAAGTTTGCCCCCACCCGTCCAAGAAAAAGTTGAAAAAACGCCACTGGATTTAACTCGTTGTTTTTAAGATATCGTGTTCACAAACACACAAATACACAGGGACAGACTAATACCAAAACTGTCATTTTTGAAGGGAAAGAATCATCAAAATATCGAGGTCGATTTTTTTTACCCTTTCTATATGTCCGGCCGAAATTGTAAAAAAATAAATAAATATTTTAATTATTTAAACATTCCTTCTCTCTATCTCTATCTATCTTGTTCACAGTACAAAATTTTATAAAAAAATATTAATCTAATAAAAATAAAATGGTTTTTGTCACGTTTAAATTGATCTCAAGAAAAGTGTTTCTATGACATATGGAAAATATACCAGACGTTGATACATTATACAATATAATAGCTATTTGAGTTATAAGCATTTGTCAGGGGAATTCTTCTAAATTTTATTCTCTTTTATGTATACTAGTAGATTATAGAATTTTTTATTACAAAATAGATGTGAATCTTATAACTACGATAAATTCAAACATTACTATTTAATGAGATAAATATTTTAATTTTATATTAAATTATCTCAGATATTAAGATGCGTTTTGGATATGATTTTAACTTGGAAAGTTTCGTTAACAATAAAATAGTAGTGCTTAAGAATACACTAACAATGCATCATTATTTTTTTTTCTGACTAAAACATTTCGGATTTGAATAAGCCATTTTAATGATGGTTTTAATCTGAATATATTCAAAGAGAAAAGGCAAGTCCTTCTCTATAAAGAGAAACTAAGCAAAAACAGCATCAAATGAAATTAAAAGGAAAGAAAATTCAAAATAATAAGCAAAAAAAAAAATATTTTCTCTCTTGTACTAAAAAGAAATATCTACTCCTGAATTATCTATAATTATTTGAAACTTTGGACAAATTTTCTCTTGATGTATTTTATAATTATTGACAATGGATAATCCATGGACCCATGTTAAATTGATAATTAAAAGAATTGCTAAATGTGTTGATAATGTAATATTTCTCAGTATAGATAAATTTTTGTAGGTTTTTCTTTTAATATAAAAAATATCTCCATTCTAAGCAACTATCTTTGTTTAGTTATACTGGGGTATTATAATTTCTATAATGTTTAAAAAATTTTATTTTTTTTTAAGCCCTTGGGCCATGGCTAGGTGGTAGAGTTTCTGTCTCTTAAGCTAGGAGTCAAGGGTTCGCTACCCGTCTCATTCATTTGAATTGGCTACCAATTAAATGAAATAAATAGAGATGGGGTCTAAATGACCTCCAATGCCGAAAAAGACTTTAAATAAAAGAATTTAAAAAAAATTTAATTAAAATTATGAGATTGTTTTCATAGAATAAATAGCGTTGCTTGCTGTCAAGTAAATTCTGTCCAGAATATTATGAATTTTTTTTCTTTTACTTTTATTTAAAAAAAAAAAAATTATTTTTTTTATTTTTGTAATCGCCCTGGAAAAAAATCTAATTTCTATTTGTTTTTTTTTTTGTTTTTTGAAGTTTCTACCTGTAGTCGATTTCCAGGTGGTGATACGACCAAAAATATTCTCATCGCCGCCTTTAAAAAATCTTCACGCGCTTGTTGATCGGCAACATTAATAGAGCTGGTGATTTTATTAGTGATCGCGTTCTTGTTCGTGGTGGCGTTTGTTGTCGTCGTGGTGGCCGTCGACGGCGTCTTCGCCACACTCTGAGTACTGGATGCATCCCGTCTTGGCCGCCGTACCCGTCGCCTAATTGAGCCGACTAGACGACGCCAATCTTGGGTCGTCGTAGTCGTCGTCGACGATGTCGATGATGTGGAGGCCGTCGGCGTCGGCGGTGGCGGCGGCGCCGGTGGCAAACTCTCCGGATTGTCCGTGCGCGCAATTATTCCACGTGGTCCAGTTTGTAGAAAAAAGAAAAAATTTTTTCCTCTATCCTCCTCCCCCCTCCCAAAAAAAAAAAAAATTTTTAGCCGTTAAGGAAGCGGTGTCATCAGAATTTATCTGTCAAATAGAGGAGCGAGATATTTGTTATTTGCCACATCGGGTAGAGTTGATCCGAAAGCATGTCAAGTCGGACTGACACTAAACGTTGCCGCCGATAGGGGATGGTAGTCTATCGACCGCCAACGACGCCTCCAACGGCAACCACCAAAATCGCTAAGGAGATTGCGCATCGTAAACCGCCAGTTTCAGAATACATTGTTGCTTTAGTAGATGGAATTTTACAAAAAAAAATATCTAAAGGGGAGAAGTTTTTAACACCAAAAGATTAACTATGATGAGAATCAGGGGCAGATATAGAGGGGGGGGGGGGGAGCCGAGGGAGCACGGGCCCTTCATTCCAAAATTTTTCAAATCTATATAGACCTACATATATACGGTTATATGGCCAATATCTATATTTTTATTTGAGAAAGTAGGGCCTCTCGCATAAATAAAAAAATATTATTAATATATAAATATAATAAAAGCATTTTTTAAATAAAACTTTTGTCTTTGGGAGGGCCCGGGCCCCTCGGGGCTCAGGTGAAAATGGAAAAATATAGATAAAAAAAAGCTTAGTTGAAATTTTATATTTCAGTTAGGCACTCCCCGTAGGAGTGAAAATAAGCTAAAATAAGATGAAAATAAAATTATAAAATGAGGATTAGGCATAAGGGCAGCCAAGGCGAAAAATAAAATAAAAATCTATTTTTTGTCGACGTTTTGAGTGCCGATCGCACTCTTCATCAGGACAAAAATGATGTCAAGTTGTCAGGTTATTTGACATGGCAGGGTAGCAACGTTTTTACGAATTTATATTTTCAAGAAAATATAAAATGGTAATTTTCAAGAAAATATAAATTGGTAAAAACGTTGCTACACTGCCATATCAAATAACCTGACAACTTGACATCATGTTTGCCCTGATGAAGAGTGCGATCGGCACTCGAAACGTCGACAAAAAATGGATTTATATTTTATTTTTCGCCTTGGCTGCCCTTATGCCACATCCTCATATCATAATATCCAGCCTTCAAGAAACAAATAGTAAACTTATAAATTTTTTTGAATTTTAATATAGGCCTATATATCGGCGGAAACAATATATATGTCGACACAAAAAATCTGGTGCGAAAAGTCACATCAGATTTTTTAATATATATTCAAGAAATATCGAAATAAAAATTATCTTAATCTTTAACCAGAAAAAAAGTTTAGTGAACGTGTGCCATTTGGCTGCCTAACTACCGGGCTTTAGTCTCAATACTATTGCAATAGATGGTAGATATAATAAGTGATTGCTCGGGGGCTTCTCATCAAATGGTGATTATATTATTGTATTAAGTTAGATAAAAGACGACATTTGAAATAGAGATAATCCAAAAGTGATTGTAAAAGTGGGGAATAACTAAGTGAAAAAACTCTAAAGATATTTCTTTCGGCATCTAAGGTCATTTAGACTCTCTACATATTTATAATTTAAATCGATCAAAATGCAAATTGAACCACTAACCCTTGCTTATTTATTTTGACTAAGTTTCAATCTCGGAAATAGCCAATTAGTGAATTCTCATTGTCTCTAGAATTGACGGCTTTCATAAGTTGTAACAAGAAATACTATTAATAATAGAGTTAAAAGTTATGGAGGCAATATTCATCCTAAGGTAAAGTTATAATAGGAGTATTAATAAAAGTTTTAAATAATAATAGATTATATAATAATGAGAAATTTTATTAAAAATTAAATAGTTTTTTAAATTATTAATAAATTTCAAAGATATATGAGAATTTTAGGGAAAAATATTGAGTGATAACATAAAAAGCCTTTTGAAGGCTTTTAAGTTTATAGCCTATATAACCCTCAGGAGAGGATCAATTTTAAATAAATGATCCTCAAAAGAGGGATTTTTCTTTATTTTTTTAAAGTTCGTAGAAAAATTTTTTATAAGCTTTTTCAGAAGGAATAATTTATCTCAAATCTAAAAAAAAAAAAAAAAAAAAAACTAAATCTTTTTTAAATTATTAAAGAGTAGAATGAACAACAGCCACCAAGATCAATGTTGTTAAGCAACTCCAAGCGGTGCTGAAAATTGGGAGAGGTGGCCCACGAAAAACAAGACAGTTGAATGCCCGCCGGAAGCCATCAATATAATTGTATTTAAGCATATAATAAAAATTTATAAAGGCAAATGGCCTCAGCAGTAGACTTAAAAAAAAAAATAAAATAAAATTTTTTTTCAAAAATATGTAGTACTTGAAATAGGCAACATACAAAATTTTAATGGATATCCATTAGCTAATTTATCTAATTTGTTAGATTTTAATTTCAAATTAAAAGCATTCGGTATAAAATAACAACTGTTAATGAAATTTCATTCATTAGCGCCTATCTAGTAGACAACCCGCTTATCCAGGCTTTCTATTTGGTGGCCACGCGTATAGGCAACATAACTCTAGGTTTTAAAAATTTAAAACAGTTTCAATCAATCCCTTAAAAAATGAAGTCACTTCAAATGACACAAAAAAAACTGCAAAAATATAATTATAAAACAAATTCAAAAATTCCAGAGAAAAAAATCTGGTGTGACTGGCGCACAGCACACAACTTTCTCTTACCCTTCGGTAAGAGAAAGTTGTGCACTGTGCTGGTCACACCAGATTTTTTGTGTCGAGATATATTTAGTTTTCCATAGCACCTTAGTTTCAAACTTGCATTTTAAATGTTGATTGCTTGAAATGGTTATTTTTCAAAATTTTAATCTCATATTTGGACATTTTATACACAATATAGATTCGTAAATAAATACAAAATTTCATAAGAATTGGAAAAAAAAATTTTAAATGCGTAAAAAGTTCCAAAGGGGACCCCCTTTTGAATCGAAATTAACATACAAATCCCTATAGGAAATTAACATTGGTCAAATGCGAAGATAAGGTAGAAAATCTGGTGTGACTGGCGCACAGCACACAACTTTCTCTTACCCTTCGGTAAGAGAAAGTTGTGCACTGTGCTGGTCACACCAGATTTTTTGTGTCGAGATATATTTAGTTTTCCATAGCACCTTAGTTTCAAACTTGCATTTTAAATGTTGATTGCTTGAAATGGTTATTTTTCAAAATTTTAATCTCATATTTGGACATTTTATACACAATATAGATTCGTAAATAAATACAAAATTTCATAAGAATTGGAAAAAAAAATTTTAAATGCGTAAAAGTTCCAAGGGACCCCCTTTTGAATCGAAATTAACATACAAATCCCTATAGGAAATTAACATTGGTCAAATGCGAAGATAAGGTAGAAAAATTTAAAACGCGTAGAAAGAGAGAAGATAGTTTTGTGGAGAGAGAGAGATATGTTTTCTCCGAAAAAAAAAAATGGGCGTTTAAATAATAATTGATTTTTAATCTAATAAAAAGAAAAAGATTTAAATTCGGTTACCATGGCAACCATTTATTTCTCCTATCTTTCCTATGAAGCACAAGAGTAAAGTGTGCTTCAAACAATTTTGAGGGCAAAACGAGAATATACATTTGAAAGAGCATCTAAAAAATAATTGATTTTTGAATTTTAATCAAAATCGTTAGAGCGAATTTTGAGAAAATCGAAAAAAACTGAAAAAGTACATCAGTAAAGTACTAGTACTTTTTGGCCGATTTTGATTAAAAGCTTATTTTGTCGGTCCCGGGGGTGTTTAACTTAAATATAAAATTTCAGCCTCCTAGCTCAATTCCTTCATGCTTAAAATTGAACACACACACACACACACACAGACAGACAGACAGACAGACAGACAGACAGACAGACAGACAGACAGACAGACCATGTCGCGAAAACCACTTTTTTGGATTCAGGGGACCTCAAAACGTGAAGATCCATCAAAATCTCGACATCGAATTTTTGACATGAAACCAATACTTTCTCTCTCTATATATTTCATATATAGGGTACGAGAAAGTAAAAATTGTGTTTATAAGATACAGTTTACGTAATTTCCCTTCAATAAGCCTATATGAAATTTCATCAAAAACATATTTATTGGATCAACCTTAATTCAACATAGTACAAAATTGACTTTTTTAAACAACAATATTGCTACTAATAAAATTAGTAATTAAAAAGAAAGATTCAATTCTTCTTTCATAAAGGGAGAAAAAAATAATTTTTGCCAAATAAATTTTCCCTCTGCCAAGATTTTAATCATCTTTTGTTATCAGAACAATAGAAATTTACTGGAATAATGGATCATTATCTTGAGACTAATGACCAATCAATATAACTTGGTAATTCAAAAATCCAATCAAAACCATTGTGTTTTTTTTATACTTTCTCTTACCCTATATATGATATATATATATATAGAGAGAGAGAGAGAAGTATTGGCGATCATGTCAAAAATTCGATGTCGAGTTTTTGATGGATATACATGTTTTGAGGTCCCCTGTGTCCAAAAAAGTGGGTCCCGCAAATTGGTCTGTCTGTGTGTAACGATTTTTACCATGAAGGAATTGAGGTACCGGATTAAACTTTTATATAAAAGTAGCCTACTTTACTGAGGTACTTTTTCAATTTTTTTTCGATTTTCTCAATATTTACTGCAACGATTTTGATTACTTCCTAGGAAAGATTTCAGATTTTTCAAATTCATTTTCCGACTCTTCCTTCTATAGAGCCAATGTTAAATCCCTATGGGGATTTGTATGTTAATTTCGATTGAAAAGAGGGTCCCCTTTGGAACTTTTGATATGTTGTATTTATTTAGGTTCTCTATTTGTGTATAAAATATCCAAATACCGGTATGAGATTAAAATTTTGAAAAATAACCATAGTTTATTTCAAGCAGTCAACATATAAAATAGGCACCCCCCAAAGAGCCTATGGAAATTTTGAATCAATTGATTTTTTTTACTTTTTACTTATGAAATACATGTGTTCACGTTTCAAACTAAGGTGCTATGGGAAACTAAATATATCTCGACACAAAAAATCTGGTGTGACAAGCACAGTGCACAACTTTCTCTTACCGAAGGATAAGAGCTGTGTGCCCGTCAGATCAGATTTTTTTTTTGTATTCTATATAAAATTTAACAAAAATTCAAATTGATTAAGCTATCAATTAAAATTTAAAGAGCAAACAATATTATTAAGAAAAAGTATTTCACAAATTTTTTTTGAATAGCCTATTTTTCTTTGTTAAAAAAACTCCCTTGTGTTACTCAATTAAATTACTAATGGTAAAATAAAATTTCAAATTATTCTAGAAAGAAATCCTTAAGATTTTTCCCAATGTTAGATAACATTACTTTAAAAAATTAAATTATTTTTCATTTAAAATTTGTTCGTTAATCATCAATTGAGATTTTATTCTTTGATAACTAATTAATTTTTTTTTTATATAAATTTTCTACCTTTTATTTTTTTATTGTCAGAGTGAAAACAAAGAAAAGTAATGATGAGTCATTATGGAAAAACAAAGTAAGCGGAAACTTGGAAGGGATGAGGGATGAAAGAAAGGAGAAGTTTGGAGTGAAAAGAAAAGACGATATTAAATTGAAGGGAGAAGGGTGTGTTGACTAATAATAAACACTCTTCCTAGACAAGTCAAACTAAAGTAAAAGTTGATTCTTTAAATAGAATTTACTTGAAGATATTTTTATTATTTCTAATTATAATTTAAAAAAAAAGAAATGAATAATGAGTTTAAAAAATTCTGGAAGGACTTTCTACCCTACAAATTCGTGTATCTTAATGGCCGAAAAGACCCCTCGTTAATTATTATTTAATAATTAAGCCTTTCATATTTCTGTGAATTATTCATTCAATTGGGGTTCCTTTAAAGGGGAATTCGAGTAATGTTATTTATTAGGCCTATTTGACTATAAATGTGCTTACCGTCCTTGTTAAATGATTAATAAATTAGTGATTAATTATAATCAACTTAATACTAATGTTTTAATTACATTAATGTGAAATAAATAAAAAAAGTGAAAATTGTTGAACAGTGTAACCAAATAAGAGAGATATTTTTAATAAATATGCATAGATCATTTATATCGTGATTAATTTCCCGGAAAAAAATAAGATGCCAAATTATAGATGAAATTTTTATTATATTAATGTAATTAAAAAAAAAAAAAAATATGTGGAGATGCCGGGGATCGAACCCGGGGCCTTTCACATGCAAAGCGAACGCTCTACCACTGAGCTACATCCCCAATATTATATACACCTTTAATTTCAGGTTGATAATAATGTTAGTGAATTTTTTTAGGTTAGACAATTTATCATTTACTTTTTACTTTCTCTTACCTAAATGTATATGTTAATATATATATATATAAGAAAGTATTGGATTCATGTCAAAAATTCGATGTCCAGATTTTGATGGATCTTCACGCCCCTGAATCCAAAAAAAGTGATTTTCGCGACATGGTCTATCTGTCTGTGTTCAATTTAAAGCATGAAGGAATTGAGCTAGGAGGTTGAAATTTTATATTTAAGTTAGGCACCCCACTGGCACTTGACACGAAGCTTTTGAACAAAATTGACCAACAGTAGTACCAGGGTAGTAGTAACCAACTAGTAACACCCTGTTACTTTACTGATGTACTTTTTAAGTTTTTTTCTCAAAATTCGTTCCAGCGAGTTTGATTAAAATTCAAAAACCAATTATTTTTTAGATGTTTTTTGAAATGTTTATTCTCATTTTGCCATTGAAATCTTATGAAGTTCACTTTGCTCTTGTAATTTTTTTTTTTTTTTTTTTTTTTAATTCCCCTTTTTCGGCCCATTAGGGTTTTAATTTTACATATATTATTATTATATTTATAATACCGATGGCTACCGGGGACGTTCTACACGCTGATTTCTGGGGGTCACCAATCCCAGGTTTCTTCGTGCTTACTCTTGTAATTCATAGGAAAGATAGAAGAAATGGTTGCCATGGTAACAAAATATAAATATTTTCTCATGTTTATATGGACCCTGTTATGCAATGGTGTGTCAAAGACCAGAAAATTCAAAATTGAGTTAAGCACGGAATATTGTTTCAAATGCTTTAATTAATAGTATTTTTTTATGAAATATGTCCTAAAAAAATGTATATTTAATGTTACTTGCACAATTGACCAGAAAAATTCTATATAATCCAATGTAAACCCCCCCCCCCAAAAAACTTTATTGTTGATTTTCTCAAAACTCGATGTTTGGTCTTTGAGACCCCATTGCATAACAGGGTCCATATATTTTACACCTTGGATTCAAATGTACCGTACTGTCTGAAACTAAATATATGTCGACACAAAAATTCTGGTGTGACAAACACAGAATAATTTTCGATTACCGAAGGTATGAGAAAGTTGTGTGCTGTGCGACCAGTCACACCACATTTTTTTAAGATATGAGACTACTATTTATCTACTAAATCAAATATAAAGTATCTTCATTTTTAGTTTTTAGTTTTTATGTAATAATATCATAGCAATCCTTAAATGGTTACAATCCAGTATAATAAATGATTATTTGCTTGTTGTAATGTAAGATTAATCATTGCCAACGAAATGTCACAACTACAATAGATTTATCATTTCAAAAGTATTCAAGGCCTTTTGATCGGTAGAGGTTCTTTTTTAAAATTAATGGAAATTTGTCGTCACCAGCAATTCCGGAAATTGTAACATTCTTTGATGAAGGGGGTGAAAAAAAAAAAGAAAAGAAAAACTCAAGCAACAAAAACGTTTGCACTTGGATGGATTTTCTCAAAAACAGATGTTTCACTTATGGATTATTTTTCTCTTTCTATCTCTAAGTAAATGTATACCATTAGAGAGATGAGAAACAAACTTTTAAAATCTTGAAATCAAACAAACAATTTCATCTTTGATATATACTTAAAAGTACAGTAGTAAAATTAAAAAAAGTGATCTATTATCAAAATGCTCTAGATCTCAGAGAATAGTTTTGTAAAAGTGAAAACAATGACGTCACTTGGGTATGGTGATATTTCAACCCTTTCGCTTTTACTAATTATTATAGTGATGGGCTCCATTTGACGATTTGACAGCCAGGGGGAGATATGGAGTTCAAACCCCTTCCCTCCCTCCTCCACCGGTATTCAGAAAAATTATAAATAAAGAGAAATATAGAGAGAAAAAAATTTAAATACTGTTAGAAATTATAAAAATTTATTAATTTGGAAGTGGAAGGGGAGATTACTTCTCGGATCATCGAGAAAAAAAAAAATTCTGGCTAAGACTAGAACCCTCCCTGAGAAATAAAAATAAAAATTCTGGCTACTGTCCTGGACAGAAGGAAATACCATAGGCACAGTAGGGGGAATCCTGTTTATATTCCTTCCCTTGATAATTCTTTTATTTCGGTACATTTAGGGTAGGAAGGACATGGTTTATAGGTATTCCAAGTATTCTGTGAAATAATTAAATTGCCAAAAGACGGAGTTAAGATGGCTATTAATTTCATTTGCAACAAAAATAAATTATCTATATGAGATTTAAACCTCTATATACATTGCTAATATTCTTTATAAGATAATATTTATGAAAACATACTATATATGGACCCGCATTATATGGGTTACGCATTAGTGTGTCAAGTTCCATCTACCGAGTTTTGAGAAAATTAGCATTAAAGGTTTTTTGTTTTCATTGGATTATGGATTATATATAATTTTTTTGTCAATTGTGCAAGTAACATTAAATATAATTTTTTTTAGGACATATTTCATTAAAAAAACTATTAATTATAGCATTTTAAACAATATTCCGTGCTTAACTCAATTTTTAATTTTTTTTTTTGGCGCTTGACACACTAATGCATAACAGGATCCATATAGCTTATGATATTTTTGATAATTTTTCAGTTTAATGAATTTACCGTTTGTTATTATGGAATTTCTGTCAAATACACGTTGATTGACTATCCATTTTAAACAGTTAGATGGAGAGAGGAATATTTAAATTAAATCAGAAATCAAATTAAAAACGGGTGTTGTGCAAAATTGTATTTCAATAATTAATTATTCCCAATCGTTAATAATATATGAAGGGCAATAAGACCTGCTATAACGCGCTTTCTGAGTTCAAAACTCTTTACTTCCTTGTTCCGATGGAATAATAAACAGTCCGGTGTGAAAAAAGCACATTATGTTACTTTTTTTTATCTAACAAGTAGGAACTAGATTTTTTGTATTAAAATATTTTCTTCAGTAGGTACCCTCTACCATAGGCAGAAGTGTTTTTGGGGGTTCAAACCGCTCCCCCCCCATGGGACCCAAGCCATGACTAGGTATTTAAGCTCTATAATACAAATTATATTTCATATGGGGTAAGAGAAAGGAAAATATAATAATTTACTCTAGTTAAAAAAAAAAAGACTTATAAATACGGTACCCTAAAATAATCTTAAATTTTTCAAATTTTTGAAAAAAATTTCTGATGGAGCTGATTTTGAGAAAAAACCCAAGACAAATCATTTTTACGTGATCTATAAAAAGATTGAGGAACCATAAAACGTGTATTTCCTTTTAAATTATGATACCGCATCTTTTTGAGATCGCAAGTTTATTACAAATGTACGGTGAGTGACAATATTAAGTCCCACCCATGCATTTTCTACTTGTGATTATTTCATTGTTGAAAAAAAAAAATATTATATATTTTTTTAATGGAAACTTTCATGGTTCAAACCTAAAAAATTTCCAATAAAGATTTTTATTTTCTTTTATAAAAACAATGAAATAATCTCAAGTAGAAAATGCATGGGTGGGACTTAATATTGACACTCACTGTACCCGGTAAGTAAGAAGAAATCTTCAAACTTTAGTGAAAAATCTACGAATCGATTTTGATATTGACAGACTATATACCCCTATGATTAAAGAAAGTAAAATAGAAAACAATATCAATATTTGTCTGATATAAAGATATTTTCTTTACAAGAAGGTTAGTTGATAAATGTTATACATTTTGAATGAATCTTTTGTCTGCGATCTTTTAAATATTCCGTGTGTATATCTGTTTTTTTAGGGTGTCATGCAATCCAGGTCCTGCCTCAAACCATCTGCTGAAAGGAGAATAAATGAGACAATATGCAGATTAGTTTTTGATTAGTTTGACTCTCTTTTGGGATCTTCCTTTATCTTTGTTCACGTCGGGATATAATTAACTTGTGTTTTCAGTTTCCAACTGACGTAATTAAGATTTGAATAAATATATATATAAATATTTTTTTTAATGAACAAAGTAACTGTAGAATTATGAAATAAGAGAATATATTAATTAAGTTGGTTTAAAAATAGACGGAAAAAATGTAAAAAATATTGTAACATAAATTGTGTTATTCTGACTAATGACGGATAATCAAATTTAAAAAAACTTCGTATGGTTGCACAGCATACAAAATTTCTTATCTTCGGTAATTGAAAGTTGTGTTTTGTGTTTGTCACATTAGATTTTTGTGTCGATATATATTTAGTTCCGGGAGTAGGAGGTATTTGAATTAAAGATAATAAATATAGAAAAATAGTTGCCATGAGTACCATTTCTCCTATTTTCCCTATGAAGTACAAAAAGTGAAGTGGTCTTCAAACAATTTTGAGAGCAAAATGAGAATATACATTTTAAAGAGCATCTTAAAAAAATTGTGATTTAGGAATTTTAATCAAAATTGTTAATGTTAATTTTTGAAAAAATCATTGTGTGGTTTTATGAAATCACGATGCAAGTGAAACTTTTTTTTCGGATCGTAGGCGTTTAACTGAAAATTTTCAGAAAATTATTCAATTAAGGGTATTAAAATCGCGTTTTTAATCTTACTTAATAATTGGAAAATGGGAATGATAATGGTAAATCAAAAGACGCCTGTTTTTTTTTTTAATTTAAAAAAAAAACCCTTTTCGGCTACAGAGGCCATTTAGGGATTATTTATTTATCATATAAATTTTAGTATGGCCCTACATTGTACCGATGGCAACCGGGGGGCGTTTCACACGCTGAATGCTCGGGGTCACCAATCCCGAACTTTCAAAGACGCATGTTAAAAACTGAGAAAAATATTTATTTAGTATATGAATAATTTTTAATTATTTTAAAGATTATATTTTATCAATTTAAAAATTGAATAATTAAATCTCACAATTAATTTTTATATTTCGTCATATATATTAAATTTCAACTTTCCTATATTT
The DNA here is from genome assembly GCA_023213315.1 of Euborellia annulipes. Lineage (NCBI taxonomy): Eukaryota > Metazoa > Arthropoda > Insecta > Dermaptera > Anisolabididae > Euborellia > Euborellia annulipes. The sequence continues at coordinate 28,635 of JAKCPI010001014.1, forward strand.
GCTGTCACGGCTTGTGACGTCATAACTTGTAGCGTCACGGCTTGTAACGCGACATGCTGATAGAAGAGCGAAAAAATTTGAGGCCATCAAATAAAAGTTTCCCTTCAAAAATTGGGAATAAAAAAAAAAACTGAAAAAGTACATCAGAAAAGTACTCTATATATAAAAACTTATTTTCGCGCCTCCATGGGGTATCTAAATTAAATATAAAATTTAACTTTGTAGCTCATTTCCTTCATACTTAATTTTGATCACAGAAAGACTTTTTCGGGGACCCACTTTTTTGCATTCAAGAAACCTTAAAACGTGTAAATCCATCAAAATCTCGACATAAAATTTTTTAATCTAATACTTTTTATATATACAATATATATATGTAAGAGAAAGTAAAAAAAAGTTTATTTTTTTTTAATTGGGAATGAGAACTTGTGAGACAATAAGTAATTCAGCTAAGCGTTTTGGTTGCCTAATCTCGAGGCTCAAGTCTTTCCTCTGACGGTTAATAAAGTTAGCGACTACTCAGACTTATTTTTACTTTTACTTTTTATAAATAGAGATAATAGAAAGTAAAAATTGAAAATGCTGTTTCCTTAACAGTTAAAAAAGCTGAAGGTCAGGATATTAGGTTTCTAACAATTTATTTTTTATGAAGATTCCTAATAATTTAGAATATTAATCAAAAAATTCCGTATTGGTCCTATTTAGTTAGTGACCAAAAGATTGCAAGGTGAAATTGATGAAGTCAAGGAATGTAAGTTAAGAGATTAATTGAAATTTTTAAATATCTTTGAGTGAATTAATGATTTTTGTTTTTAATATGTTTTTTGATTAGAATATTAAATCGAGACTTTTCTTGATAGGTAAAATAGGATATACTGTATAAAGTTATTTACATTTAAATAGAATTTTTTGTTATATGGCAAGATATAAATTAGTTGAGTTCAACTCTTATAGAACATGATTTTTCTTCCCAAAGGTAATTTAGAGTATTTGAATTTGTTTTTTTTTTTTTCGTCTCGTGATCTTATTTCGCTCATTTCTCAACTTTTATTTTTCTTTGAGTCATGCAATGGATTAGAAGCTTTACACGAATCTAGAAAACAATTCGTAAACTAAGAAAAAATAAACTGTTGTGGCCATTAAAGGACGGTTGGTAGATTTAGAGGGATTGAACAAATTAGACTTTGAACCAGGTCTATTCTCTAAAAACAGGCGTTAAAATTTAAAATAAACAAATGGGTGTTAAAAGTAATGTAGAAACAATCAGCGTTAAAAAATGCTATTCTCTAAAGAAAAGTTTTAACAGCGACGTTAACATGTTGCTTTTATTTCAAAGCTATCAAAATCATAACCTTACTTTTAGGTTAAGGACGTCATTTTTATTTTTAAACCCGACGTTAAAATATTAAAGGCCCCTAGACATGGCATTAATTTTTTATCACTATTTACTAAATGTTAACGCTTTGGCTTTAAATTTTTGTTTATAGAATAGCTATTTGGAGAAAAGCAAAGTGATTTTTTGAATAGCATTTTTTAACGCTGATTGTTTTTACATTACTTTTATCACCTATTTGTTTATTTTAAATTTAAAGTCTGTTTTTAGAGAATAGACCTGGGACATGACTAAATGTTAACACTTTGGCGTTAAAGTTTTTGCTCAGATAATATCCATTTGAGGCAAGGAGGTGTTGAAATGAATTAACGCCGATTTCAGATGTTAAAAGTTAACGTTTTTGCTTAGAGAATAGATCTGACTGTATGTTTCAAAATCGAAAAAGTTAATTTAAACAGAAAAAGCCAAAAACAGATTAGCAAAGTGCTAAAGTACTACGGTGCACGAGAGTAAGAAATTTCCATAAAATTGGCCAAAGAGTATAAGTACCGGTACATTGCTGTTGCA
>JAKCPI010001015.1:0-21010 GCA_023213315.1 Euborellia annulipes
TATAATTTAGAAATATATTAAATAAAGTCATACCTGGCCTCTGTAGCCGAAAAAGTTAAAAAAAAAAAAATAAAATAATTCATTGATAACGTAATTATGAGCAAAACAGTTTTCTTAGTCAGGATTCAGAGTTGCATTCAGTGATGGTAAAAGATTCTACCTATTAGGGGTTGTCCAACGTTGAAAAAACTGAAAAAATTCGATTTTTCTAAAATTTTAGCCATGTTTTGCACCACTAAATCGCCTCCAATTGGGCTGAAACTTTATATTTCTATGTACAATTGGAACACTCGTTATGCGAAACGTCACTCATTAAGCAAAGTCATATTTTTTACAATTTTTTTTTGCTCGTTATGCAAAGGTGCTTGTTATGCTAAGCCAGGTTCTAATGTATTTCTTTTTAATGGGTAAAGCCAGAAAATTAAAAATAAGAATCGCTCTAGAGCTCATTTTCTATTAAAATTTAATTTTCTCTAAAACTAAATTTGATGGAGAAAAACTTATGGTATTTTGGAATTAGGGTATCCCTACTATGAAACCAGGAATTGCTTAGTACCCCGGCTAAATTACACATTAGACAATAGAAGAGGGATTTAGTCTGCTAAGAGTCCTGTACTACTCGACAAAATTTTTCATGTGCAGGTGTAATTATATGGGGAATTTCTCAATTGAAAAAATCTTGCCTTAATTATATTATTTCTATCAAAAAATTTTGTTGTTTATTTCTTTTGGTTTTTAATATTAAAATAGCAAAGTGAAGGGGAGGGACTTAATGTTCGAACATGTCATATAGCGACTAAGGGGCGTCAGGTTTTAGCCTCTAGTAAATTAATATATATAGGATGAAAAAAGAATGTGAATTGTACAGTTGGCAAATTGATTAAATTTAGTTGGCATTTTTGGCCTTCTCCCCCCTGAAAAATCTCTTCACGCTACGCCCCTGGCTAGCGGTCGTTATTCACATTATCTTATTAATTAATAATTAACTCAAATTGCACAATTATTCATACACTTTCAAAGGGAAATCTTCATTTGATCATATTGTGTTTACATAATTGATATTTGATTAATTATTAATAATTAATTAAATTTCACTTATCACGTGCCTTTTTGTTCTCCCGCTTTGCTCTGCCACAAGTCAGTCCAGTAGTGGCATCTAGCGAGCACGAGGCAAACCATTTGCCAGCTTGATGCGTCCTGCGCTCTAGCGGCCATTTGTCGAATTAGGTCCTCCCGCCGAATGCACTCTGAACACATGTTGCATTTACCCTTCGAAAAAAATCACACAAAAACAGGTTTGCTACCCCTTGTCGTACATCTTGGAACGGACCCAGTCATTACTTGCCCTTTATAAACTCAACATATACTCTTGTACATATTGACGATGGAATATATTATGGAAAATTTTAAAAAATTAAAAACACCTCCAAAGAATCTTCTGTTTGACATTTGTGAATTCTCACGGTATTTATTTATTTATTATTTTAATTATTTTTATATAATATCTTATTATTTTATTACTTTTCTTCCTAATTTTCTTATAATCACTCTAATTTGCTCTCCTAATTAATATTCTTTGTTTTTCTTTGTCGTCGTTCATGTTTTTATGTATTCTTTGTTTTTCCTTTCTTTCAAGCTCACAAGTATTTCTTTCTAAATTTAGAAATATAATCCATATTTATATTTCCTTTGATATTTAGTTAGTGATTATTTAAATTATACTCATAAAAAGTGTATTTTGATTTGGAGAAACAATTAATTGGTACTTATGATAATATTTTGAAATGTTTTATATTTTTAAGTCTTGCAAATAAAAATAACGGGTTCTCATTAAATGCAAACTCATAGAAAACTCTAATATATTATCCTACTCACAAAGAACTAACCAGCCACTCAACTTTTTTGACTCTGATAATATATTTGTCACATGTTAGACCATCTCAGAACCTGATATTTTTATATTTGGTTCGACTCCAGGGGCGCAATTTTTGCCCAATCACATATTTAAAATGAAAATGTTTGCAATTTTATAAAGGGCTATAAATTTTTAATTTGTGAATTTTAATTTAAAATTCTCAAATGCATTTATATCTATTTAGTAGGCAGGTATTTTTAAATTCCTTATTATTATATTCTTTGTTTTTTATTGTCGGCGTGCCAATTTTTGTATACCCTTAGTTTTTTATATCCCTTACCTATATGTTAGTTATTTCCTTCGATTATAATTTCGGGCCAACAAATATTTTCTTTCTGTTTTTAACAAGTTTTTATTGTATATAAGAAAAATTGCAAATATTTTCAGTTTTTTTGTTTATTATAATAAGTAAGTGAAAAAAGCTTTTTTTCTTACCTTGATTCCTGGTTAAATGTTAATTAATCTCATATTATTCTTATTTAAAAAAAATTTGAACATATCTTTCAACATGTTTAGTTTTAAATTTGAATATTTCTGAACTTATGAATAATAATAAATATTTAAAAGAAATTATAAAATTTTTTTTACAACCAAGAGATTTGAATTAGTTTTTAAATGATTGTATATATATATTTGAGAGTATATGTACCGGTTTCTCTAACTGAAATCATTGCACACACTTATATACGCAATTGAAATATATATGGGGCATTCCACGCCAACTCGACCACTTTTGAACCCGACCATTCATGGGCGTACCCAGGATCAAATCTAGGGGGGGGGGGGCAGATCATGGTCGTCCAGATTGTGACATAGCTATTTTTTATATAGAGGGGTAAAGCCTTCGAATTAAAGGCCTAAAAACCCTCGAGTTCTAACAAAAAGAATCATTCCCCGTCGCCAACCACCAATTTTGTTTCGTTTCATCACTTTATAAACATTTAATTTTTTTTTTGTTGTTGCTTCTAGGGGGGGGGGGCAGCTGCCCCCTGCCCCTCGCTGGGTACGCCCATGCGACCATTTTTGATTTGGCTGAAACTTTGTCATCCTTTTATACCCTATTGACGTGTCTGAGAATTTTCAGATTTTTCAATCAAAGTTTTTTATAAAAAAAAAAAAAATAAAAAAAAAGTGTCATTCATCCCGAAAATTTTGTTTTTTTCCGAAATTGTCAAAAAAAACGTTCAAGATGAATCTGTAAAATTTTGTCATATTTATTTCTGAAAAGTACATTTAAAGACAAAAATTTCAAAAAAAAAAAAAAAAAAAAAAAAAAAACGTCCCGATAAGTTAATTTTTGACAGTTTTACGGTTATTTAAAAAAAAAAATCGATGTTTTTTGAAAATACTATAACTTTTTTTTGGCTGGGTCGAAAAATCTGAAAATATTCTCAGACACGTTTTCAATATGGTACAAAAAGATGACAAAGTTTCAGCCAAATCAAAAATGGTCGGGTTCAAAAGTGGTCGAGTTGGCGTGGAATGCCCCATATATATATATATATATATTATCACCTATAATATTATTTTAACCCTTTTGATTCTAATCATGTTTTACAACTTTTTTTAAATATTTAATATTATTCATAACTGTTTAAAAAAAGATATGGTTTGATAAAAAAATTTTAGTTTATTTTATTACTTTAACTCATTTTAATATTTTTTATTCACATTATAAAAGTTGAATAATTTAACTATGAATAAACAAAAGAACATCAAATTCTTTTCATAACCATATTTTTGAAGATTCCAAACAGGGATTAATAAACATTGAGGAAGTAATCGGATTCATTAACTGTGCTGCTGATACCAATTGTCCCAATCTTATATTTCTTATCAAGGGAAGCCTGATAGATTATTTGTTCCAAACTATCAAGGCAAACAAGTCTTTAATTAATTTATCTAGAACAATGTTGGCAAGTTTCAGCTGTTTCTTCCACCCTTCATCTAAAATTCTTTGTCATGATGAGTTTTGGGAGAAATAGCCTCAACTTGTTAACATTATACTTAATAACTAAATTAAATATTAATTACTTGTATGAAAATATTTCTTTCAAACACCACAGATCGATGAAAAATTTATAAATTGGACTATCATTTTTTAATGTGAATTTGATTAACCGACAAATTAGAATAAATTTCATTTTCTCTTCAACTTTTTTTTGGCTTTTTCGGATCTTTTAGGCTATTTAGACTATAAACTATACTTATTATCACATATGGTGTCAGACATATTTATTTATACCATTTGGTATCCAAATGATTTAAATTTCAAATGACTGCCTGGAGTCCGAACCCACTCCCCTGGTGTTTTTTGTTTTATATATATATATAATTTATTCGTCCTAACAAACCTTCCGCTGTGAAATTTTCAATTCCAAACTTATAAAAACTTTAATTTTTATGATTTTTTTAAAATACTTCTCATCTATCTTCAAAAAACATTAATATTTTAATAAGATTTCAATTTTCTTCTTTAAAATTAGACGCAGAGTGCTCGAAAATCCTTAAAAAGGCAGTTTCTATTTGAAGGATTTGCTGCAAAATTCAGTTAGCTTTATTTGACATTTTTTATGAAATTTAATTTACATCTGTACTATGGAATCAACACCTACTACGAAGTATTGCTTCAAATGGAATATCTTTTAGATCCAAGAATTCTGTATTTTTTTTTTTTTTTTTTTGTAAAATTTATAAAAATGACTGGTTTTAGCAGCACCAAACCCTTGAGAGCATTTCATCTTCTGCTCAATAAACAAGTCACTTGTTTATAATACAGAAATTGGTTGAAAACGAAAAAAACTTGTTGAAGTGAGTCTTTACAACCCAGTCTTTTAATGGCTTGGTATGTTTGGCACAACAAGAATCTTTAGCCAATATTTGTATCAGAATATTGACTTGTGGAGTATCTCAGAAACAGAATATTGTACAGTATATAAACCACAAACAATAGAGATGTTTTAAATACTGTATAAATAAATCTAAACATGTGCAATCACAACTTTTAAGTATAAGAAAATTGAAATCTTTCCATTTTTTTTATAATTAATCGATATTTACGCTTTTTTGTACATAATTTACTCTAACCCTTGACTTAAATTATTCCTTCAATTAGAATTTTATTAGATGAACATTACTCTCTATTATTATATATGGGCTATATATAATATAGATATTGAATATAATTATATTATACTATTATGTTTATTAATTTTAGTTTAATGATTTAATGTTAGTATGAAAACATTTTCATCTCTAAAATTAATATCCCCCTATAATGCAAATTAATCTAACTACATAATTCAAATTGATCATTTAAACATCCCTTTATTTTCTTTTATGGAACAAAATGTTTCCATCTACTAACATATTTATTGAATTTTGAATGTCAGAGATCAGTTCATTTTTCTTTTCTGACAGACAAAAAAAAAAGAGATTGACTATTAAATATAAATAAAAATAATACACTAGGAATTATGAATTTTTCACTTGTTCTTTTGAATTACACGTATTCACAAATTATAAATTTAATTCACTACTTTCAAAAGTTCTTAAATATTTTCTTAATGGTTGTTTTCTTCTTCATTCAAGTGCTCGCTGTGCATCTTTTTTCTAAACATCTAAAAGCAAAGTAGAAAATTGTAAGAAATCTGTTTAAATCTTTTAGCTACTTAAATTATTTTGATAGATGTATGTAGAGGGAGAATAAGTATTGATATTTAAATATAATTTTTCAATTTATAAAAATTAAAATAAATAAGTGTTTTCAATATTGACTAGTCACTCTATTTTGCTTCTAACATTCTAATAATTTTATAAATTATTGTATTTTACATCATTCTCTACTTTTCTTTTAAATATTCATATATATATATATATATATATCTGCGAAGATAAGTTTTCTCGGATATATATATATATTTATTTATATACCTAGTATATATGAGGATAAGTCGAAAATTATCTACACTTTTCATTCTACAGTTTATGGACATGAAGCTAGGCTAGGATTATACTTTTCACATTATTTTTCCACTTTTCAATGCACTGGCCCAACGGCCAACGAGCTTGCTAATGTTACTCCGTGAACGAATATATCGCCTGCTGAGAATCATAGTGGCGGAAGTCCGAAAATTCAATTTTTGAGTTAGGCCTAGCAAACGTTGTTAAAACGTCTTCTCTTTTGAGTGGCAGGCAAAGTGGCAAAAATATATTTACATTCTTTGCTATTGATTCTGGCCTATTCATTTGTTGCCCGGCTATTTAAATGGATGTGTTTATAAAACTTTCAAACGCCTTTTCTCGAATTGTTGAATTTAGGACTTTCGCCACTCAGCATTCTCAGCAGGCGATATATATGTAATTAGTTTTATGTTTTCATGTTTGCAAGATTTAAAAAAAAAAAGGATACTCTTGAAAAAAGGAACATGTAACCCATTATACATACACAAAATTTATTATTATTTATTTAATAGTGATTTATGATAAGCATATATTTGGAATTACCATATACAAATCTAATAATATTATTTTTATTTTATTATATACTGATATATATATATATATATATATAAAATAACTTTTCAATAATAATACTTAAATGAAATAATTTACCATTATAATCAAACGATCTATATATATCAACTTCTGTGATTTGTGATGTTATTATTAAAATAAGATAGGTTTTGGTTAATGTGATTAATTAAATATATCTTTTATAATGTGAATATTTTTCTAATCTGGATATGTTCTCTGTTTGTTATAGTCGTACACCTGGCAGTAGACAACCGTCCCCCGCCGAAGAAGAACTAACAAAGAACGCTGTAACTTTGGGCAAGAATGGTGCACCACCCGGTGGAGTGGCAAACGTTGATCCAAATGACCCGAATGGCCCTGGATCAGGTGGTCTTCATCATGCACACCATCCTCATCATCCACATCATCACCACCACCAAGCGGCAGTGGCAGCAGCGGCTGCTGCCGCGGCTGCAGCAGCACAACAACAACAACAGCAGCAACAACAACAACAGCATCATCATCAGATTATTACGGCTGTGAATCTGAGCTTGGATCAACAATTTGATCATGTAATGACCCTTGACGCGGCTCCAGGAACTGTGGGTGGTGGCGCAAGCGGGGCAGCGGGTGCAGGAGCCGGTGGCGGAGGTGGTGGCGGTGGCGGCGGCGGAGGACCACCCTTTGATCCTCAACAACAAGGACAACCTGTTCCTCTACCGTATCCATCATCGAATCCTGGTCTGCTGCAGCAACAACAGCAACAACAACAGCAGCAAGACTCGCCCGGAGTGCTCCCACCATTCGACGTACAGGTAGAAAACGACGAAAATTCTCTAAAAATAAAGAGTGCTCAAAACTTCGTCACCATTCTTAACATATTTAAGGATTACAAGAGTCTATAAAATGTTCAAAATTAAATAACTGTAGACGTTTGCTAATAGACTTAATTACTCCTCTAAATTTATTTTTTCTTTTTAAAAATTATTCCGTAGTGGATTTAATTTTTTTGGAAATTCGGATAATAAACTAAAATTTCTTTGTCTGTCTTCGGCTTTAATTACGCGCTGTGGCATCAATACAAAAGAAATAATTGATATTATTTGTGATGCGGAAAGTGAAAAGGGACCTCTTGTTGGGGGAGTAAAATTACCGGTACGGGCATTTTAGTCGAATTGGGTCAAAAATATCGATTTTTGGGTTTCGATCGAATACGATTCGTCAATATTTCTTTTTCTATACACGTTTATTCTGTAATTTTAGCGATGAGAATCTGATAAATACTACAAAATAATTGATATAGTAACCTAAAATATAGTAAATAGTTTTTCATAGTGTTTAAATTTAAATGTGTTTTTCTCAAAATCCCGTTTTTTATTTCTATAACTTTGAAAGTCTGTAACTTTTTTAGTTTTTGACATATCATACTGGTTTTGGTCTTAAAATGTTCAGGAAATTATCCTCTATGATAAAACATCACTAACTCAATTTGTGAAATATCCGACAAGAGGTCCTTTTCACTTTTCACATCGCATTTATTTATTAATAAATTATATTAGATCTTATCTTTTCTAATTTTTTTAGTATCTTAGTTTTTCCAGTTTTTTCTATGTTGGTCATTTATTTTCACATTTTTCCCCTTATTTTTATGGGAATACAATACCATAAAGATCCTTGAGTCTTATAGGTAAAGGAAAATAATTTTTTTTACCCTGAGACATTAATCATTGGGTCTTAAATAAATCATACTTGTTTTTTCTTATATAATTATTTTTTTATTTAAAAATCTTTTTAAATTTATATGAAATATCTTAAAAAGTATATTCCATAACTCATTCAATTAAAAAGAATTTAAAACAACATTAAATAGGATTATTTTTGGGGTTTTAAGAGCCCAATTTGTTTTAACTTAGAAATTTTATAGCTACTAAATTCAAGGTAGATTAATTAGTACGTTTAAATAAAATTTACTTGTATAATAATATCATCACGTTTATTTATTTATTTATAGTTGTTTATTTTGTTTAAAATAATATCATCATCATCAACTCACTCAGTTTACTTCCGAATTTTAATGAACTCACTAGAATATTTTCTCTCTTTGCTTAACGCGAGACATTTTAAAAAATGTATAAATAAAACGCTCTCGAATGTGCAAACAAACCTATTTTTCTTCACCTCACTAACTAGCAATGTCTAAAGGTACATTTAAAAAGAAATATTGCGAATGGTGGCGAATGACTTTTTGAGCACCCTGTTAACCTAATTTTCATACAAAACATCATCTCACATTCTTCACTTTTATTGTTATTATTCAACTACTTTTTCCTCCTTTATAGTATATGAATTTTATTAATTTCTTTAATATCTTGTCACATGTTTTTTTTTTCTTGTATCATTCATCTCTTTGATCCTTTATATATATATTTATATATATACCAGGGATATATATATATATATATATGATTAACAATTTTAACTTTTCTCATTAAGATTTTTTCTTTTAAAAGGGTCAACTTTCATGTCAATTTGATGATAAATTATTTTCGGCTGGGAATCTTTTGTGCTTGGAAAGATTAATTTTGATCTGAATATTGCGAGAGCATCTTTTTATAAAGCTTCATTTGGTGTTCTATTTTTGATTTTTCAATATAGGGAATAAAAAAGTATGGTAATCATGACAAGATTTCATTGGCTCTCTATCTTCTTTAATAGCATTTTATTATCTTCTAATACAATTTTGTTTTGATAAAGGATAAAAGATTCAGGATAAATTTAACGAGCCAATGCAGAGGTATAGTCAGATAGGGGGAGGTTGCCCTACATTATTCTTAAATCTGCAAAATCAAAATATTTGAAGCATATTAGATTATAATACATACAATAATTAAAATACCGTCTGATCGAATAGGAACTGAAGCCTCACTTTGACTATCATTTCTCAAATACCATTATAATGAATTTTTCTTCAATTTATGAAATATTTCTAGGCGCCTCTTAAGGTTTTATTTATTTTAATTTCAATTTTTTGCTCCAGATCTCCAAAACCGAAATTTACGGTGATTAACAAATTAGTTTGCTTTTCCGCTACTGAGCTGATCAGAAGGAATTGAAATTAACAATATACATGTATATAAATATATGTTGTATTTACTAATATATACAGAGGCTAGACAAGATAATATGAACACCGGACATAATTAATAATGACAGGATTAATAATGTGTTGAACTAACATTTCCTTGTAAAAGTTTTTACAGGTATTTTGGGAGTACTCTAGGATGTCTATTTTAAATTTTTGACTTCCAACACACTGTGCTAACTTGGGATGTGGGGGGGGGGGGGGGGCGAAAACCTCAGAATTTTAGGGCTTTTTCTGTTTTTATTTTGTTTTATATCTTGTAAACTAAACATATTTTGTGCACCACTATACAAAGTTGTAGAGCATTAAATTTGCTAAAATTTGGTTGATAAAGCGAATACGAGTATGTAGACCCAATATTAACCGAGATACGGCCGATCAAAGTTAGACAAAGTTTCTCGAAAAGTAAAACAAATAGAAACTTTGATCAGCCGTTTCTCGGTTATTATTGGGTCTACATATTCGATTTATCAACTAAATTTTAGCAAATTTAATGCTCTATAACTTGGTAATCTTTAATGATGCACAAAATATGTTTAGTTTACGAAATTTCTTCAAGCAAATGGTGGCTCAACACATTATCTCTATATAAGTTTTATATATATATATATATATATACTAGTCGCAAACCCGCCTTCGGCGGGCTTCCCTAGCCAGGGGCTGCGCCCTGGACCTGCTCGCCTTCGGCGAGCAAGTTTATTCCCAATTTGGGATATTTCTTGTTGCAATGCAAGTGTTAAGATGTTAAGGAAGGATCTTATATTCAAGCGAGGCGAGGGTACCGATTGGGCACAGCACAAAAGGGTCTGTTTATGACTGTTTAAAGGGTCAGTCACCTGAGTCCTCTCTTCGTTTTTCAACTGCTGCGTAGCCCCCACCCCCAGCCCATAGTCAGGTAGGAAGCTGGTTCACACAGCATAAAGGAAGCTCTCTAATTTCTAGCCAACTTGTTGATTTTGTGTTCCCATATTGAAGAAATTTCATTATAATTAATTTTCCAAAACATTTAAGAGATTCAAATTATTACTACGTTACTCCCAGAGCCATATTCTATATGTGTACTTAATTTCAAATGGATTCATTGAAAATTGTGGATTTCTATAGAACATATACATACATATTTACATACATACATACATTTTTCCCATTTCATTTTTATATATATATATATATATGCGAAGATAAGTTTTCTCGGGTTCTTCGCATACATCCAGTCAGAAACCTTCCAGAACATATATATATATATATATACCCGGTATATATATATATATATATATAAAATATAAAATATATATAGAGAACTGACTGACTGACTGACTGATTGTATGACACAATTAATAAATAAATACTGTACTGTTATATGTTCGGTGTTCATATTATTTTGTCCATTCCCTGTATATATTTCCATTATTCAGAATCTTCAAAATAAAAACTTCGTTTCTTCTCTATTTCTCATATTTTATTTTATTTTTTTTTTTTTAAACAAAAAATTTAATACATAACTTAAAAATTTGTTTCTGTTACATTCTACTACTTTAGTAGGTCGATTGTCATTCTTTTATCATTAGACAAAATAGCCTATTCTTGAATGAAACCTCTAATTAATTCATAAAGTATCGCACTCCAATTTTTATTTGTTTTCTTATTGAACAAATGATTAGGTAATAATTTTTACGTAATCATCCTGCACGAAAATTTAATAATCAATACTCAAGTTTTGGATTTGTTATATAGATCAACCCAAGCGAGCACGAAATTTCATTCCTTATAAATTGGATTAGGCAATATAAAGCCAAAAGGAAGAAAAAAAAAAGAGAATTCTATATGGACCTTCTATGAAATCTTGACGTCTCTTTCACACGCCTTTTTTTTTCCTTTTTCTTCTCGTCTTCATGTTAAACATGAATTATTCGCCGGGATTTTTTTACGAGCCGCCCCGGACAAACAGACATAACAACATAAAACCTACAAATGTGAATCCTCTTATTAAATAAATAAGACGCATTATCATCTAAGGAAATTATCTTTTGAAAGACATTAATTCAGTTAAGATTTTAATTCTTTTTTACTTTCTCTTACCCTATATATGAAATATATATAGAGAGAAAGTATTTTAAATTAATTAACAACAATTCAATAAAGCTCTTTTTTTGTGGAATAAATTCCTCATTTGATGCAAATAAAGTTGGATTTATTCAAGTTATTTGAAAAAAAGAGATCAGAAAATAAAAACAGATAGCGGGTTTATTTATAAATAAAATATCCCCTTTATTCTAGATCTCGTTTTAGAACTGTTTGATATATGAGTAAAACGGGGGTCATTTTACTTTAAAAAAAAATTGTATTAGAATTGAGTTGCGTTTTATTTATTGTATCTAAGTCAATTTACTCTCAGTACCATTTCGGACAAGTATTATGTTTTATTTAAAATGCTTGTAAGTTAATTAAAAATAGAGGAATTACACAGACGTATACTCTCTTCATATGTTCTTAGATCTTATTAAAAAGCTCTGAATTTATAAATTAGATCTAAAAATATAATTTCAATGTACTGAGGCATAAATTTATTGAAGCGGGGTTTGAAGAAAGAAATGTAAAGCAATTTTTTTGAAAATATTCTAATTACACTTTTTTAAACAATGTTTTGACAGAGATAATCTCATTCTGTGGCCTTTTTCAAAATAAAAAGGGTTTCTCATTTTGATCCCTACATTACTTTCAAAAAAACAATAAATTTATCAAATATTGAAGTGGTGGAAAAATATTTTTTCCCCCACATCAGATTTTTATTACTGTACTGCTTGAAAAGTGAAATTATAAACATCGTTTTAGAATATTTCCAAAAAAAAAAAGGTTTTGCTCATTTCTTTCTTCAAATCCTAATATGTTTTAGTTTTTCATTCAGATGTTCTTTCTTGTCCAAAATCTTTCCTTGTCGCGTTTCATAATTATAGAATATTCGATTTATTGTTTATGATAATAATTTTCTAGTTAGTTTCTTATTTTTAATAAAAGAATTTGATATTCGGTTTAACTGTGGTTTATTTGTAAAAATTCTAACTCTTCTGCCACTCATTCTGTGGCCTTTTTTTTTTTTTAAAGGGGTGATCGCTACATTTCTTTAAAAAAAACAATAAATTTATCAAATATTGAAGTGGTGGAAAAATATTTTTTTCTTCTAATGTATTTTTCTAAGTCACGCACTAATTCATTGATTTATTTATATATATATATGCGATTTTATGAATAAAATCTTGATAATAATACTAAATTTTATTTTAGTTAGAAAAAATTCCTTAGGTAATCTTTAAATGAATTGAATCAAATACAACAACTTAGAAAAATTAAAAGTTAAGAATTTTCTAATCATTTTTTTTTGCAATAAAATATTTTCTTCTTGAAATTTTATGGTCTTCGTCATGGTATATAAAATTTATAGGAATAACTCAAAATATTTGCTAGAATACGAATGGAATGTTTGTAGGGTTTGAAAGAAATGTTTATCCATAAGATGAAATAAAATCCAATTTCTTTTGTCGTTGAATGTTTCGAACGCTAGTCACGATCTTCCTCATGATTGGGCTATTAAATTGTCATAATAAGATTATTATTATTATTAAGATGATATAAATAATTTATTTGATGGAGTGAACGTTTATTTGAATTTCTATCTTTAGTAAGAATTGTGATTTCTTAAAGTCCTCGTGATTTTATTATTATATAAAATTTAAATCCTCATTTGTAAACATAGATTGTAACAATGGGATATTAGGCAACTCTGAAGTGAGTTTCTGTGCCACACCGTCTCTTGATGGGACATTAAGGACGGATTTATCCTCATTATGCTCTATTCAAAAAGGGTACTTGACTTTGGATGAAATATTCTGTGTAGAAACAAATATAGTAGGCCTACAATTAATATTGAAAGGGTAGCAAGGAATAGGAAATAAAGTTACTGCTAGATCAGAGATGCATTTCCGTTCTCCTCTGATGAATTAATTCCATCGAAATAAAATGTATTACCCGGAAACTACCCCCTCTGAATTTTAAGTGTGACGAGAAACCAAGTGTGCCATCTAATCTGTTTTTATTTCCCTCAATTATTAAAAAAAAGAAAGAAAATTACATGACTGCGAATTTACTTGTCCTCATATCTTTCATTTATTATCTTTCTCTTAACCACGAATTTATTTCTAGCTTAGATAAATACATTCATTAGCCTCTTATTAACAAAGGAGGACAAGTTGTCGTGTAGAGATTGTCAAATAAATAAAAAGCAACTTCCTTTTAATGAGGTTTCTATCACAAATATGTTTTTATCTTTCTAGAGAATTTGGAATCATTTTTCATTAATTAAATAATTATTTGAAGTAGGTTTTGAAGAGGCTAATCCTGATAAAATTCGAATTATTTTCTTCTCAAGCGTTATTAGCATCTTTAGGGCAATTTACTTATGAATAGAAAGGTTTTGAGGGTAAGGAGAATTTTTTTTATTAGTTTTCGGGGGTCGGGTTTTAGTTCCCCAGGTGCAGAACTACCATGTGTTACATAAATAATAATAAAAAATTTTAAAAAATGCTTCGAAACAATAGCACCCGGGTTCTATTGAATAATTCTTTATATTAATTTATAAAACCTATTAATCTATTTTTACTTTCTATAATATATACCTATGGTATATGTAATATATAGAAAATATTGCAATCATATCGAAAATTTGATGGCATGATTTTAATGGATATACATGTTTTGAGGTCCCCTGAGTTGAAAAAAGTGTGTCCCGCAAATTGGTCCGTCTGTCTGTGTGTAACAATTTTAAGTGTGAAGGAAGGAATTGAGCTATCGGGATTGAAATTTTATACTTAAGTTAGACATTCTCCCGGACAGTCGAAATAATTTAAAAAATCGGCCAAAAAGTATTAGTACTTTACTAAAGTACTTTTCCAGTTTTTTTTCGAATTTCTCAAAATCGATTTTGATTAAAAAAGTATATCAGTAAGTCAAGGGCGGATCCAGAGGTGTTTCTCGGGGGGAGGGGGGATAATCTGGTGTGACTCGTCGCACAACACACTATTTTTTCTTAATTTCGGTAATTTAAAGGCGCATTTTGTATTTGTTTGCTTGCCAGAATATAAATACAAATCAAATTTTTAAGTATTAATTTTTAAAATTTTACAATAAAAATAATTTTTTTCCGTAAAAAAGGTATTTTTTTCAAATCTCGGGGGTAGTAAGTGCATTTTATTGGAAATGTTTGATGGGGGATCAAGAAATTTTTATCAAAAAATTTGAGATTATTTTAGAGTATTTATAAATCATTTGGCTTGTTTTTTTAGCTAAAGTAAATTATTATATTTTACTTTCTCTTACCTTCTATGAACTAATTTGTATTAAATATCTAGTCATGACTTAAGACCCATGGGGGGGGGGGGGGGATTTTGAACCCTCCCCCCCCCCCCCCGGGCTAAGGCCTATCGGTTAATTGGTATCTTAACCAAGGTACTATCTTAACCATCACGTCGAGATAAAATTAATAAAGTAAATTCAAATCTCTTAATTTAAGGAGCGAGTCTCGAAAAACCTTTATAGCCGAATCAGAAGCTGGTTACTTTAGAAAAAAACAGAATGATTAATAATTTAATTATCTATATGATATAGACCGGAATTTTTTTAAAAATATCTTTTATTTAATGTGATTAATTTAAAAAGCTCGACAACCTCTCAAAATCAAATCTCCCTGCTCGCACCTTAAATACTGGCCTTTCCTATTTTTCCTACATTTAATTAAAAAATATATTTTATATAAATAGTGAAAATTAATGGCTAAATCCTATATGACGGTAAGTAAATTTTTATTAAAATTAGGAAGTTTTCAGGAGAATTCACCCTCCCTTCCCTTTATTATTCTAAAAGAGGTGGCGGTAAGCCAATTTGATCGAGATATATGCCAAAATAAGGAAAATTTTGAAGAAATACAAGGACCACATTAACCATTAAAAATATATATTTTTACTTACTTTTTTGGGTTTTTTCTTTCTCCATTGTAATTTAGATGACAAAAACCTTGCGTCTGACCTATTCTGATTGAGATAAGTAAAGAAATTTATTAAATAGAGTTGAAAATATAAAAAATAATTTTATCGAAAATTGTTTATTTTTTTAATATTGAACGATAAAGGAGCTAACTTCATGTTGTATTAAAAGTTAAAGTATTCACTGACTTTTTTTTTAGTAAAAAGGCTCGAGTTTGCTACACTTATTAAGAACATCTTTGGGTCCGCGGGCCACCGATGGAGACCCGTGTCTTTTGGTTCTTATATTTAAATTTAAATAAAAAATATCCATCCAGAATATATTAAAGAAGTTGCAGGGATCCCTTGTCCGAGAGCCGCCGGAGGCGGCTCGAGACCTTCGGTTAATTAAGGTCGGTTCTGTTTTAGATTTAAAAAATATTCATCCAGAATATTTTAAAGAACTTGCAGGGATCCCTTGTCCGAGAGCCGCCGGAGGCGGCTCGAGACCTTCGGTTTTAAGTTCGGTTATTTTATTTTTAGAAAAAAATTCAAAACAACTAGGGAATTCTCGGCTTCGGTTCGGTTCGGTTCGGCTCAGTTCGGTTCAAAACCATCCAGTTAGAGCGATTCGGTAGCTTTAAAAATAAATTTTCGGGCCCGAAGGGTCCGAAAATTTATTTTTAAGGGCTACCGAATAGCTTCTAACTGGATGGTTTCGAACCGAACTGAGACGAGCCGAACCGATCCGAAACCGAACCGAAGTCGACACTAGTGACAAAACAACTTCAGGGGACACGACCTAATTGTTTCGGTCCTTCGGTTGCAGTTCGGTTTCCTTCGATTAAAGAAAATTTAAAAAAACTAGGGAATTCTCGGCCTTAGTGACAAAACAAATAGCATGCCTAAATGAAAAAAAAACGAAAGATTCATGAATGTTGAGCTAATGTCAAAAGTGGTCAAAAGTGTAAACTAGTCAGCCAGTGCGAAGGCTTGCCACTTTATTCTGAAGATTAACCGAAAAAATTATTCTTTGTTTTTTTTTTTTCAATTATCATCTGAAGTTAGCCCCTTTATCATTGTTTATTAAAAAAAAAAAAAAATAAACAATTTTCGATAAAATTATTTTTTATATTTTCAACTCTATTTAATAAATTTCTTTACTTATCTCAATCAGAATAGGTCAGACGCAAGGTTTTTGTCATCTAAATTACAATGGAGAAAGAAAAACCCAAAAAAGTAAGTAAAAATATATATTTTTAATGGTTAATGTGGTCCTTGTATTTCTTCAAAATTTTCCTTATTTTGGCATATATCTCGATCAAATTGGCTTACCGCCACCTCTTTTAGAATAATAAAGGGAAGGGAGGGTGAATTCTCCCTGAAAACTTCCTAATTTTAATAAAAATTTACTTACCGTCATATAGGATCACGCCAAATTAATTAATAATTTATTTATACCAAGCCTTTAATCTGCATCTATATGAATTTTAAAAAGTAGTTTAACAAATCTTTAAATCGACAAGTAATTGAACAAATCCTTGGGCAGTGGGTGTAATTAACAAATAAAAATTATTTCTTTCTTACAATTAAAAAGATATATTTTATTTAAATAGTAAAATAAATTAATATTTTATTTGGAATTTCAAGTGTTTTGATTTTTTATGTTTATTTCAAATTTCAACAAGTACTTGAACCAACTTTTAACTGGGAACTCGTCTCTGGTTTCCCTACTTCTCTGACTTGCTCTTACCTGTATAAGTATTTTCTAATCTGTCAATTGTCAACATCAACTTTCGATTATCTTAATATTAAAAGGTATTTATTATTTATTTTGATTTCTTCTTTTGTTTTAATTATAAATTTTCCACTAATTTGATTTGTAAATTAAAATAAATATAAATATTATCGTTGAATGTCATTTGCTCTCTTTAGGTTATGATTCACTTTTATTTTCAATTTTAATTCATATTTTCGCTTTTTTAAAACTATTTCTGATTTTATTAATACATTAAAAATGGGATAAGTGATTTTGTGAATAATAAATTTTAATTGTTTATTATTATTTTTATCATATTTTGTAAATGAGTTGCATTCCCTTCACACGAATTGATGATAAACATTTATATTTTTTTTAATTATTTATTTTAAATTTGGGCTTTCAATTTAAGATAATACCCCCAACTCTAGATTGCATGACTTATTTTTTTAATTTGTATTAATTATTTTTACCTTCTCTTTCTGTTATTTGCACAATTCCGATCATTTCTATTTTCTTCACTTTTCATTTTTTTTTTTAAATTTCAAACCAATAAAAGGGATAAAAAGAGTTGATCTAATAATTTAAATAGAATATTTTAATAGAATTTTTATTTTCTATATAAGACTATATATATAATATAAATTTAGGCAATATATATATATATTTAAAAAATGACTTATCTATTTTTAATCTTTATTTTTTGTTTTAGGATTTTTCAATTCTACAGCACCATAAAAAAAACAAAAAAAAAAAACGGAAATTGGAAGTCTTTAATAACAAGAAATTAATAAACTTCAAGATTATATTTTCAAATGTAAGTAAGTAATCACTCTATTTGTTTTCTCATGTGATCATTTCATTGTTTTTATCAAAGAAAATGAAAATCTTTATTTGAATTCCCTTCTTCTTTTTAAGAACAAAAAGTTTCCATTAATGTTAATTTATTAGAAAAAAAAAAATGAAATAATCACATGAGAAATGCTTTAATATCGTTTCTTTCACTAGGCCTACTTTATAAATCTTGAAAAAAACTCATGCTCAATTTATTTTTAGATGAATAGAAAACTCAGATATTCTTTATCTGTCTAGGCCATATTCTTTATTTCATTTAATTAATTATTACTTGAATTTTAGATTTTCGAAGGACATCTTAACTACTCTTGATTGCCTGCTCTTGTGAAGGAGAACATGACATTCATTATATATCTAATGTCAGAATGAATTGAAAGAAAAATTCTTATAATAATAGATAGAAAAGACTAAAAAAAGATAATTTTTCAAGCATGATTATTTGCCTATGTCGACAGTATAAATTAAAGATTAACTGATAGGCCCTCCATTTCCGAAAAGGAAAATGCAGAGAATCTAAGACTACAGAAGATCAGAAGGCAATTATTTATTTATTTAATAGATCACGGGTCAAGCATAGTTTATATATTGAAACAAATACATTGAATGAAAAAAGACAAGGTAAAAGACACCAATCCCCACTAAGTGTTCATACCCGATCCAGAATAGTTTTGGTAAATTTTTTAAATTTTTTATGTTCCTTATTGCGGAAGTAAATATGTCCAGGTGATCGCAGCACTGATTCGATTCCCCCAGCCTATGCATTCTAGCCAAAGGGACATTATAGACATAATTTCTTTGACATACAGCCTCGTGGAGGATGTCCAAACTTCTGGTGTTGCAGGCTGGTACCTTGAAATTAATCAGTTTGAGTAGTTCAGGGGTATTAAAAGTTAATAAAATCTTGTGCAGAGTGATCAGGTCATTCCTTTATTGTCAAGGTAGTACGAATAATAAAATATCATATATAACACAAATTCAAATAGAAAAAGGGGATTACTAAAGAATTTAAAAAGTTGAATTAAATAATAATTATTTTTTTAAATTTCAGATGCTTGGTTTCAACTCAAATCGAACCTACCTTTGGAGAGGAACGTCAAAGGACGATCACACAGTAAGAGGATCTTCTGCCGAACTAAAATCCATCAATGCAGCAAATGCTCGAAACACAAGAGAGGCCCTCGTCAATCCAACATCCCTAAGCAATTAAGATTAAGAATAACAGAGCTTGTCTTTTTTTATCTACCATGACTTGCCACTTTTGGTCATTCGCTCCTTTAAAAAGACGTAATAAGAACTGACTACATCTCATTTGCTTTCTTGAAATTGTCAAATTTTTATACAAATTATAAGGTAATATAATATCTATTTATTTTTATTCTAAGATTCTAATATTAAATAAATATTAATTTAATTTAGATACGATTATATGAGGTGATTAAGTTAAAAGTGACAACAAAATGACATCCTATCATCAAATATATATATATAAGGTAATATCGGTTTAATAATTATCTTTATTTTTGATTTAATACAATTTAATGAAATTACAGATTTCATTTGCATAAAAAGAAAAAGCAAAGAGAGAACTGAGTAACAGCATCCAATAGAAAATCTCAAAATTTATTTAATCTATTTTTTAGTACAAAAGTATATATAAATTTTTCGGAAACTTTTGCTTAAATAAATAAAAGATTCATTTATAAATGAGATATAGTCTATTGATTATTTAAAAAGATCATTAGAATAATATTATTAAAATACTTTTCTAATTAATATGCTAATGTTTATTATTTTTATTTTGTTTTCAGTTTCTCCGGTTGACATCTTTCAACAAGTCAAGTAAATATCTTTGATGAAGGGAAAAGGAATTTCTGGTTTTTCTTTACTTAAAAGAAGCAAACTGGCAGTCGGGGACTCACAAGATTAAGGGAGAGGTGAGAGAATATTTTTTCTCCTTATTTTCTATTCTTGCTCTCTTTTAATTAATCTTTTAATTGATACAATTTATAGTATAGGTAATCGATCATTTGAATAAATTATTAAAGTTCAATAAATACCTATCCCACTTCGGACTAAACAGATCATAGGAGTTTTTAACAAGTTTTTGCGACCATGTTTATTTGTTGGCCCCTAGAAATCCAATTCGGGATTTCCAGCCCTTCGTTTTGCTTCCCTTTGCCCCAGGGCCAGACCCTCGACCAACACCAACAAATACTTGTATGCATTCCAATTTACTTACATAAAAATAAAAAATATAGTAATGTTGTATTTGCATATTCCAAAATATCAACATAAATTTTTATAACTTCAGCAAAGATACTTTATTCTTTTATTTTTTATAATGTATTATTATTATTAATTACATGGGCTAATTATGAATAATTGATAATCTCTTCATCCTTTCTTAGAATCGTATTTATTAATTAGTAGAGAGTTTAGGATTTGGGAATCAGGAATTAGATTTTTTATAAATAACATTTTCTAATTAAAAATTAAAATCACTTTTATTTATCAACAGTAATTAGGCTACATAATTTTTAACAATAATTATAATAATTATTTGTTTGCAGATATTCGCAATTTCGAATAGATCCAAGGACCGACTATTTGCCAAGTCTTCATGTCATTGATCAAGATGAACTCTCCAAAATTTCAGGTTAAGTAGGTGAGTTTTAGCATATTTTTTGATATTGTATTGAACAGGGGTGGCCTGAAGAAGTTTCGGATCTAACAAAGCAAGATACAATAAATTTTTTTTTTATTTTCTACCTTAGTCTCCTTGTAAGTCTAAAAACTTCTCACAGCGATGCTCC
>JAKCPI010001017.1:0-24735 GCA_023213315.1 Euborellia annulipes
CACATAGGGGTATTTGACGTAAAAACCCGATCAAAATAGAAAAACTCCAAAGTTTACCTAATGCTACCCAAAATGGAGTGTTTCTTCATCACCTATAACCGGCTTATTATTAAATCCAGCCTCCTCCGACCCTTCTGGTTCGGTTCTGGGCCATCTGGTCACGAATGTCAGTTCGGAAGTCAGTCATTGTTTTAACTGCTTGTCTTAGCTTAGGCGCTCTCATTTTCGTTACTCAGGGTTTTTTTTTTTTGTGCAAAATGCCTTCATGCGGTGGTCAACAGAAAAAAAAACGACTTGACTTGAATGTGGAAATTGAAGGGTAAGCTCTCTATATTACAGTATATTTGATTAAGTTTGAACAATTTATCACTGTTTTTTATAAATATCAAAAGTCGCTTTTTTTTGAATTTCATTTTTTTTTAAAGAAAATTTAAGACAAACTAATGTTTTTGTTTATGTGTGCGGCTTGTCGCCTCAAACTTTTTTATATGGGCATAAAGTTTAGTCTCTTTAGGATGTGGAAACAAGAAAAACATTTCACCCCGACTCCACCCCCATATTTTTTTATTAGACTTTAAAGTGAACGAGGGAACAGAAATTCATTAAATCGATTTAGTATAATTTTAGTTTTCTTTTGTTATAGATCCTTTGGGGAAGAGTTAAAAAATTACCAGAATGGAGTTCTATGATATTTTTGAAAGAGTTCAAAGAGGAAAAAAAAATAGAAGAAAAAATGAATTTGATGGAAGAAAGACTCATTCAACTAACTTCATGTCCTCCCGAAGAACGGAGTCCCTCGTTCACGTAAAAATACTATAAGAAAATATAGGGTGAGATGGGGGGATATATTTTTCTTGTTTCTACATCCTAAAGGACTAAACTTTATGCCCAGATAAAAAGTTTGAGGCGACAAGCCGCGACACATAAACAACACTAATTTGTCTGAAATTTTCTTAAAAAAAACGTACAAAAAAGCGACTTTTGATATTTATAAGAAACAGTGATAATTACGTTTAAACTGAATCAAATATACTGTAATATAGAGAGCATACCTTCACTTTCCACATTCAAGTCGTTTTTTTTCTGTTGACCACCCACATGAAGACATTTTGCACAAAAAACTGACTAACGAAAATGAGAGCGCCTAGAACCAAGACAAGCAGTTGACACAATGACTGGGTTCCGAGTGATGTTATGACCAGGTAGCCGAACCGGAAGGGGTTGGGGGGGGTGTAAAGGGGGTAATAACCCCCTCCACGAGATTTGAAAAAAAAATACTTTTTTTCGAAAAAAATTTTATTTTTTAATGTAAAATTTTTAAAAATTAATACTTAAAAATTTTATTTGTACGCGTATTTATATTCTTATATAAGGAAAATAATAAATAATTGGCCAGAATGCGCCTTTAAATTTTCCGAAATTAAGAAAAATTGTGTTGTGCGACCAGTCACACCAGGTTACCCCCCCCCTCCCGAGAAACACCTCTGGATTCGTCCTTGATTCCAATAAACCGGTTATAGTAGATAAAGAAGCATCAATTTTGAGTTTTTCTATTTTGATCGGGTTTTTACTTTAAATACTCCTATGTGCAGCGGTTGCTTTCCACATTAAAATAATTTATTTTGCAATGGCTTCTCATATTAAAATTTTATAATTTATACGCTCCACAGTGGATATATAAAAAAATTTCAATTATTTTTTACTTTCTCTTATCTTAATATACATATTAGGGTGATCCTGATCCATAGAGGTCATATTTTTTCCATCGCTTTTGAACTTTGAGAATTTTCAAGATTTTCCTAAAACTTTAAGCATTCCCTTTGTTTTCGTCCACAAGGGACTAAATTAATTTCAAATTACAATAAAACTAGAACTAGATTATTTAGAATCTTTTATTACTTAACATTACCTCAAATAAAAAAATACATAATTAATAGAACGAATAGGGATAGATTAAATTGTTTCATCTGTCAAAGTTCCTCAGCATAAATCTGTTCATACTGCTATTTCTTTTTCATTTCATATTTATTTGTCAATCGTATTTTTCAGTTTGATTATATAAAATTATATTTAACAAATATATGAGTAGTTTTTGAAAATTTTTAAACGAAAAAACCAGTGTACCTATAATTATGAAATGGGGTGTATTCAAGTCTCATCCCATCCTTTCAAACCGAAACCACGGCCGGAACCAGGATTTTTTGTTTAGTCAAATCTGAATTGAGGTATTCATGAATATCAATATCTTATTCAAATGAATAGGTCTCGAAAATTATTTAAATAAAATTATAACGGTACAAGTTGTCCGAGTTATCAAAAGAAATTGTACAGTGCTTCAAGGGTTTTACTTTTTCATATTCTTAAACTTGACAGCGACTTTTTAGTTTTTTTTTTTTTTTTTTTTTTTTTTTGCCAAAAACAGACTTTTTACAGATTATTTGACTTTTAAGGCGCCTTTTTTTCAGCAGCAAGCAGAGGCTTATATTAATAAAAATAAAAAGCCTTTTCAACTTTAGTTTTCTTGAAAAATAAATACAGAGATAAACTGAACTGTGCGATTTAAGGCTAAACCTATCCAGTTTTCATCCAAATATTGACGCTCTAAAGCATAAAACAAGGTCACAAATAAAAATTGACTTTTTTTCAAATCTGATCCATAGTTTTTAAGATTGCTTTTTGTTCTTAATACAAAGTAAATGCAATAAAATCATTTTTTTTTTAAGTAAGTAAGTACCAACCCATTTTACTTACACATACACGCAGACATTTATATACGTGTATACATGTGGACTGGGCCTCAGCGGTTTTTTTAAGGAAAAAGTGGGCCGCACATCAAAAAAGGTTGGGAACCGTTGATAAATCTTCTTTGACAATGTACTTACAGAGTCCCCCAATGATGTCAGTGAAGCTTTTGAATTTCCATTGTTTTTTTTTAATAATTATTATTGGTTCTATTTTGTGTATAAAATACAATTTTTATTTTGAATAAATAATTTAGAACCAATAATAATCCTTTTTAAAAATTCTGGTGTGATTTTTCTTTTATTGATATTTTCATTCGTCCCTGTCTCACTGCAATCCTCTCTTCCATTAATCTAAAAATAAAAGGCTCTGAATAAAATAATTAAAAATATATAAATTTTTAATTATCTACCTAATTCCGTCTAAAAGGAGTAAAGGAACTAAGCTACTGGATAAATTTTCTTAAATTATGAATTTTTGCAAAATTAATAATTTTATCTTTTGATAAGAAACAAATTTTTAATTTTTGAATACATTTTCAGATCACACCGTCAACTTGGACGATAACATTCAGCAAGTGAATTAACTTTGGAAAAAGAAAATTGGATATTTGAGAAAATTCGGAAAAACCATTTACCAGAGTGCAGATTCAGAAAAAAGTTCAAATTTCGAGACGACCTGCTTAATGACGAAAGATTATGTTAACATCTAGACCCTGGAGGATGCATCTGTTTCATTCTTTGCATCACGAATGAAGAAGGAAGTTGGAGAGAGGTACAAGCACATGTCCACTTCTTTGTCATTCCATTCATTATAGATATTTGGAATCTCTATTCAAAACTATATAAAGATAAATGCTCATAATAACATGAATAATTTTTTTTTTTTTTTTTTTTTTAAACATTTACACTTTTTTCTCATTCACACTCACACTCACACACACATTCACACAGTCTTTTCGGCAACTTAGGCCATTTAAGACTTTTAAACGATATCCGTTGTAGAGAATATATCTATTGTGGGTTCAGGCATTTCTATTTAAGCCATCTGATGAATAATTTTTAATTTTAGACCTAAATATTTATAAAATTTCAATCAATGGATAACTTTAGATTTCTTTTAAGATTTGTGAGTTCTTATTATTCGTTCAAATATAAATGGAGGAGCTAAGAAGAAACTGTGTAGGCCAAAATAAAATTCTTAAAAAATAAAGAAGAATATTTTTAAAACTTTCTTAACTCCAATTACCCGAGCAAGAACCTGTGATAACTTTTTAATTGTTTAAAACTTAATAAAGATTTTGAAAGATAATAGAAATACACAGCTTCTTTATATACGTATTTGAACTTTTCGACAATTATTAGCGCAAAATTGCGTAAAAAATTTTGCCGACAAAAAAAATTATCTTTGAACGAAATCATAATATCGATTTCTTCAACAATCAATTTCGTTATTTTGGGGGAGTCGATCCTTTAATCCTAAGATTAGAGTACCTCTTAGACAATTAAAAAAAAATTTTGGTGTTGGCTCTGTCATCTACACAGACAGCCCCAGCCGGTGGCCTTTTAACGTGACAACGTCTTTTGCTTGACTTCAAACTAATTTTACTTTTTCTCACCTATTTATGAAAT
This sequence comes from Euborellia annulipes, assembly GCA_023213315.1. Lineage (NCBI taxonomy): Eukaryota > Metazoa > Arthropoda > Insecta > Dermaptera > Anisolabididae > Euborellia > Euborellia annulipes. The sequence continues at coordinate 4,374 of JAKCPI010001017.1, forward strand.
ATATATAGAGAGAAAGAAACATGTTCTTACATTTTCATAGTAACAAATTAAAAAATGACGTTTTTCTAGAAAAAAATTGATTTTAGAGTTAATTAATCGGGATTTGTTTATTTATTCTATTAGAGTTTTTCTTCCTGCCCAAATTGACATCACATTTAGTCTGATCTGATTAGCCATTCGGAATCTACAGTGGTTTAAGCTTTCAAATTAGAATTTACCGCAGCGCGGTAAAATGAAATGATAGGAAAAAATAAACGGTGAAATCTTTAGCTGAAGAATCATTCTTTCTAACCGTATATTCACCTTATTTATACCTCTTACGACAGAGGAGTTAATCAAGCCCATAAACTTTTTCGTGCATGCCTCCCTACCCTGCCACTATATACACATGATTTGAAAGACGTCACGTCAAAAAAAGGGACATAAAACACAAATAAATAAATATTTTAATAAGCATGCTCTGTATTTTTAAATATTATCTCTCAAGCCGTGTATTTCATTCTAATGGAAATAATACAATTTTAAAGGGTACTAATTAAACGATGTGCGAAATCAGAAGTTTCAGTGGACCATCGAGAATTGTTAGGAGACTGCCAATGAATAAAGAAAAATATTTTCACGGCAATGCAAGAATCAATGGGGACACCTTTGGACTCAGCAATCAAAACTCGACGGATTTGAAATGAAGGGATACTTTTCTATAAGAAGTGAACCATCCATGATTTCTTGACGAACCCCACAACTTCTATCTGTGTCTCCAGGAAGAGAAAGGACTTGTCCTGCAATTCTTCTTCTAACTGTAAGTTATTTTCCTTAATAAAATATACTCGTACCATATGTATATATGTAATATTATTTGAAATTTGTTTTTACTTTCTCTTATATATGTAATATATAGAGAGAAAGTATTGGATTCATGTCAAAAATTCTATTTCAAGAATTTGATGGATATACACGTTTTGTGGTCCCCTGGGTCCAAAAAAGTGGTTCTTGCAACATGGTCTGTCTGTGTGTGTGTGTGTCTGTGAACAAAATATCTCAAAAACGAAAAGAGCTGGGAGCTTGAAATTTTACATTTAAGTTAGGTACCCCCCTGGGACGTGACACGAAGCTTTTGAACAAAATCGAGTACAACAGTATTAATGTACTTTACTTTACTTTTTCAGTTTTTTTTTTTTTTTCATTTTCTCAAAATTCGCTCCAACGATTTTGATTAAAATTCATAAATCAATCATTTGTTTAGATTCTCTTTAAAATATATATTCTTGATCCGTTAAATAAATTAAGAAAAAAAAAATCATAAATGGCAACAGATATTAAATATTTTAATTTAAGAGTAGATGATATTTATTAATAATAAAATTAAATTTCTTTTTTAATAAGACTATGAAATTAATAAAAATGTTTAATTGTACTAATTAAATGATGTGCGAAATCAGAAGTTTCAGTTGGACCTCACTGTTGGAAATCTGCGAATGGCATAAGAAAGAACATTATTGAACCTTTGGAAGAATATACGGAGCAGGCATTGGATAAAGCAATTGAAAACTCGTCCGATTTGAAATGAAGAAATTAAAAGAGAGATCTCATGACGAAGCTCGCATCTATCTTCCAACGAACAAGATTGTGTCAATAAGAACAAGAATATGTCCAGCAATTCTGCTTGTAACTGTAAGTTATTTTCCATCAATACTTAAGAAGCCCCCCCCCCCCCCTATATGGTCAATCATTTTGATAAAACGTTTCAATCCGTTCAATCACCTTCAATCTTTTGATCAAAATAGTTGACTGTCTAGGGCAGTGGTTCACAATCGGTGTGCCCCTGCACCCAAGGGTGCCAATATTCATATTGACTTTGGCGCTGAATGCATTATATCTGATAGATCGTAATGAATTTTATGAAATGTCTGTCTGTCAAAGAACTTGAGAGGTTTTTCTATTGACTGAACTCTAGCCATGAAGATGGTCGCATAGTCGACCGAAACGTCGCTGTGGGTTCTTTAATAAAGAAATAAACCTAGCTGCTCGGCCTTTTATTTTTCTACTACACATAGATTTCACTATTCACTTCGTCGCTAACATATATAATAATATTTCAATTAAACTTAATTTTTTAAATTCAAGGAAGGGTGTCCCTAATAATATTATTTCCGGGGTGCCGTGGACTTAGAGAGTTGGGAAATTCTGGTCTAGGGCCATTGGAAGATATGAATTTTTAAAATTTTTGTTATGAAAAACTTAGTTTTGAGAAAAATGAGTTTAAAGTTTGTTTGTCCCTTTTCTCTTATCTCACCTTTGTCTTGTCTTCAATTTTTTGATATAAAATATTTCGATTCTGATGAATCAAGTTCATCCATCATAGCAGCTTCAGTTCAATTTTTTTTACGAATACCAACCATAGGTGGGTAGGTAAAGTTAAAAATTGAAATTCTATTAATTTCGGACCTTCTTTTCTCTCCTCGCTTTGTCCCGCGATGCGGGGTCGGCGGACTTCACTCTTTCCCTCCAACCCTATCATACGTTTTTGCGACCGGAAGAAATAGGACAGGCCGGCCCGTCGCACGGTCTGACGCCTGTTGAAAAGAGGAATTAAGAGACAGACATACAAAGAACTGAAGGACTCCCTGTCCCATCTCGTGGTCGCCATCCACGTACGCACAAGATGTGGACCCCCGAGCAGCCTTTAATTTCTGACCAAATTTATTTAATATCAAAAGGTCATCTGTTATCTATTGTTTAAAAGGGAGGTTGTGGGGTGTCGATTGGGTTACCTAATTAGTAGGCATCTTCCAGAAAAGATGATATGCATATGTTTATTTATGGTCGCCATGGTATATATTAATATATTTATTTTCGAAATTGAAAAGACTAATTTCTGCTCTGATATCGAAATATATAATGAGGAGAAATATATATTTTTTTTTGACTAATTTTCATCTCAATTATTATTTTTATGATCCTTATATCTTTAATACCTATGAGTTGTTATGTCCACTTGATATTAAAAAAAAAAGAATTTCAAATAATGATTTTATTAATAATAACGTAAATCCCATCGAGGCTTATTATTTTGGTTTGGTCCAGCTCTTTCCTCTCTCTTTTTCTCTTTTAATATGATATTTTATAACAAGTTCCATTTTCATATATGATCTCTCTCTCTCTCTCTCTCTCTCTCTCCTTCTTTCTTCCCGAATATAGTATATACCTTCAACTTTATGAACATCCTACAAGTTGCCGGGGCTGGGTAATATTGATCTAAAAAAAAAGGACCAGCAGGAGAAAAAAATACTCTTGCGGCTTCATTTTTGTTTATTTTTATATCTAAGCTTGAAATATGGACATACTAAAAGCTCAACTTTATTATTATTATAAAGAAAAAAATAATAATAATATTTTTTATCATTTTACATAAATTAGAGTTAGAATATAAAAAAATCTGGTGTGACAGTCGCACAGCACACAACCTTCGGTAATCGAAAGTTGTGTTCTGTGCTTGTGACACCAGATTTTTCGTGTCGAAATATATTTAGTTTCTGCCGATATATTAAAATTCAAGATGTAAAATTTATAAGTATGGGAAAATATTTATATTTTATTATCATGATAACCATTTCGCCTATCCTTCCTATGAAGTACAAGAGTAAATAAAAACTCCACCCCGCACCTCCATCCCTCCTTCCTTAAAAGTGTACTTCAAAAAATTTCAATGGGAAAATGAGAACATACATTTTAAAGAGCAACTAAAAAATAATTGATTTTTGAATTTTAATCAAAATCGTTAGAGCGAATTTTGAGAAAACCAAAAAAAAATCTGAAAAAGTACATCAGTAAAGTATTCTGTGGCCGATTTTGATCAATTTCTTCTCAAAAATATACAATGCGGATACTTGTCCAGTATCGAGTTTCCCCACGGCCCTTCATCACAAAAATGGAGTTAGGCACTTTACTAATTAGGACGTTGATATACTTTTTAAAAACAAACCAAATAAATTTCTTTAACATTCTCTCAAACGGCTGAACATTTCTAACACCACTCCAGACAACAGATCCATAAAGCATTCGGCCGAGAACCAGGCTTCTAAATAATTCAGCAGAACATTTCATATATCTAAAATTTCTACTAATATTCATAATAAGGCCCAATACACGAAAAGCTTATTTTCACGCTTCAGGGGGGTACTGAATATAAAATTTCAACCTCGCAGCTTAATTCCTTCATGCTTTAAATTGAACACAGACACCCAAACAGACCATGTCGCGAAAACCATTTTTGGATTCAGAGGACCTCAAAACGTGTATATCCATCAAAATCTCGACATCGAATTTTTGACATGAATCACAAAAAATGTCTTGTATTGTTCGGAAACTTTTCAGACCACCTTTGTATCAAGAGCGGATACAGGAGGGGAGGGGGTGAACGGGGTAAATCCCCCCCCCCCCGAGAAACTCCTCTGGATCCTCCCTTGTCTCGTATATTAAGAGATTAATTGAAAAAGAAAAGAAAATATTCATGTAAGCGAGGAGAATAGCTGAATATGTAGAAGGATGAGTAAAAAAGCCAAGCAGCTATTATTATTTCTTTATTGGTATCAAAGAGGGTTATTATTGACTAAACCCAGCCATGAAGATGGTCACATAGTCGACCGAAACGTCGCTGTGGGTTTGATACTAATAAAGAAATAATAATAGCTGCTTGGCCTTTTTACTCATCCTTCTAAAATATTTATGTAAAAAGACAAAATAAAAAGCAAAGTAGGCCACTATAGACACATGATTTGTAAGACGTTGTCACGTCAAAAGTAAAATGGTTTTTAGCAGTAGCAGCGTTCGGAAACATTATTTGGATCAAAAAGGGAAAATATATGACACAACAAAAAAATGGAACAGAATATTTGCATTGGAAACAAAATCAATGATTCGTTGCGAAAGAAATTTTCCTGGCAGCTAACTAAAAGAGGCCAAAAAATTCAATCCATGATAAAAAGGAGTTATTTACACCCTCTAGTGAACCACAAGAGGGGAAAGGAAAAGAAAGAGATCTGCTTGTGATCAAATGATTAATTTCATTCTCTATACACTCATAATGGCAAGGTTTTGACTTGTCATGTTGTTGTTGTTGTTGTTGTTGGTGGTCGGTTGGAATGAAATCCCTAAATTAAACAATCATTTATCACTCGGAACAGAAAGATAAATAAAGTGATTGGTCAAAAAATTCACTCTCTATATCTGAATAGATAGATACCTTCGGATAAACACGTTTTAGGATTTAGATGGCTTTACATGTCCAAAAAGGATTGTTCTTTTTTTGTTTTTGTTTTTGTTTGTGTGAATAATAAATCAAATGAAATATTGTATTATTACTTATTTGTAAACGATACCAAGGGGGTTTAAAGAGGATATTTTGAGTTTTATACTTAGGCCTTGATTTTTGCCCAAAAAAATAATCTGGAATGTCTTTTAAACAAATAAAGATTAATACCGCTGCGGGAATAAAGTGAGGAAAGAAGAAGAGAATTTTACACTACCATGTCAACGAACCTGACATTCTAACACCTATTTTGTCCTGATGATTAGTGCCATTGGCACGCGAAACATATGTGACCGTCCACATGAAAAGGTATCGGGGTCAAAATTGAGTTTTTATGCTTTCTGTACAGAACACATCCTGCTGAGCAAGCCAGTGTTTTAAAAATATTTTTATCATTTTTTGTTTGAAAGATAAGAGTTTTTAAAATTTTGGTTATGAAAAACCTACAATAGTTTTGAGAAAAATGAGTTTTTGTTTTTTCATTTTTTTTTATATAAAATACATCGGTTCGATGAACAAGGGCGTAACTAGGTAACTAGGACCCTCCCCCCCCCCCCCAGAAGGCTCGTGCCCCCGCCCCCCAGAAAGCTCCTTGTCCCAAGAAAAATTGAGAAAATATGGGGCTTTCCAGGCTCCCCGGAGGATAGCTGGTCCCATGTCTCCCCCCCTCCCCTCAGCCAAATTCTCTTTTACGCCCATGCTAATGAATCGAATATTCAACATATAAGATGAAGAACTAGAGAATATCAGTCAGTAATAAAAAAAATCGATTTTTTTAAAACTTTTTTTTAATCGATTCTACTGAAAATTTAGCACAGTGAAGATTTGGTACCTTTTCATGTGGACAGTCACATTTAAAGCTTTTTTATTTCACCTGGCTACTGTTCCCGGGAAGGATCATTATTGTTCAAACCAAGCAATTTGACTTGTACTGGAATTCTCTAGAGCAGCGGTTCCCAACCCATGGGCCGCGGGCGTCTAAGAAAAGACAAAAATTATATCGACGTTCTAATTAGCAAAGTGCCTAACTCCATTTTTGTTTATTTTTCAGGAGAGCCAAAAAACATTTCATTGTCATTGTTAGAGCCACTGTATTTTTATTACGCTCTTACCCAGTTCAGAGCATAAGGAGAATGATATTCTTCAACAGAAAATACAAAAAAATGATTTTTGAAAAAGTGGAGTTAGACACTTTTCTACTGAGAGCGTCGATATGTATTTATATAAAATTATATATATACACTGGGCCTCAGCGTTTTTTTTTTTTTTACCGAAAAAGTGAGCCGCACATCAAAAAAGGTTGGGAACCACTGCTCTAGAGCAGTGGTTCCCAACCGGTGTGTGCCCCGGCACCCAAAGGGCGCCGCGAGAATGCCTAAGGGGTGCCGCGAGATATTTAGATAAAAAAAAATAAAAATAAAGAGGCGGAAAAAATCAAGTTTTGCTAAAAAAAGGTCAAATGATTAAAATGGAAGCGGAAAAACACTCCGTAGGTCGGAAAAAAAAAGGTCAAATGATTTTCACGCAAGGGAAAAAAATTTGCCCCAGGGTGGAAAAAAATTTCGATTTGATAGGGAAAAAAAAGGAAGGGTGTATCTGTCTGTGTATTTGTGTTCAATTTTTAAGATTTTTTCTTTAACTATTTTTATTGGGCCGATGTTTCGGTCTCGATAGAGGCCATCTTCAGGGCCCAGTCTCTGCTTTTGCAACCCTTACTTGGTACAACTCAACAGGCACAATTACAATATATACTCTTGTTTTCATAAAAAAATAAAATTATTAATATCGACTTCACTTTAAAAAAAAAAAAAAGTTATTGACAATTTGCGAATTGCGCAAAAAAAAAAAATGAACATCTATTGAAATATTCATGGATTATAAATTATCGTAAAATAATTTATGATTGAATAACAAGAATGATGGATCTACGTACTAGCCATGTCTGTTTTTATTAATATTCCATCTACATGATATTATATATAGAATATATTTTATCAATAAAAAATTATTAACATCTAATAGGACTCATAAACTACGTGTATAATTTATAGCTGTTAGATGAAGGAGGAAAGAAGAAATATTGCATGAATGAGAGAGTGAAAATTTCTTCTTTTTTTTTCTTTTCATTTTTTAAATTTAGAGTCTGTAAAATGAGGCTGTAAGATGAAACCGAGAGAGAGAGAGATGAAATTTTAATAAGATGCATTCTTTTTCGTTTTCTTTAAGCAAGTTGGCGTTTTGTGAGCGCGCGAGATGTGGATTAACTTGAGACTCTCTCTATGTTGTTTAATACAGCTATAAATAATTTTTTTTTTTTTTTTTTTTTCTTTAAAGAAAAAAAAATATATTAGCTTTCTCAGGTAGAAGCTTTATTTAAAAAATGGTGATGTGACTAGACGCACAGCACAAAACTTTCTCTTACCTTAACTTACTGAAGGTAAGAGAAAGTTGTGTAGTATTTTAAATTTTTATTATAAACTAGTCGGAAAGCCCGCCCCAAATATTAATTATTTTTTAGATTCTCTTTAAAATGTATATTCTCATTTTGCTCTCAAAACTGTTTAAAGCCCACTTTACTCTTGTACTTCATAGGAAAGATAGGAGGTTGCCATGGTAACAAAATATAAATATTTTCTCATGTTTACAATTTTTACATCTTGAATTTTAATATATCGGTGTAAACCAAATCTCAGCCAAAAACATCGGAGATGCAAAAAGGGGCGCCTCGCATTATTTTTGCCTAGCGTCGAGGTGAAATCAAAAAAATGCGCCTCGCTTTTCTGATTTATATAAAAGCGAGGAAATATTTTCACTTAAATAAAACCCCTACAGAATTTTTTGTTTCATATATCCTCGCTTTTATATAAATCAGAAAAGCGAGGCGCATTTTTTTGATTTCACCTCGACGCTAGGCAAAAATAATGCGAGGCGCCCCTTTTTGCATCTCCGATGTTTTTGGCTGAGATTTCACTTCTTTTTGTGAAATATTACATGAAAATATTATTTATTAATTTTTGTTTATTAAATATTAAGTTATCCCATGAATAGATCTTTTAATATGCATTCCAAACAGTAAAAATTAAATACATCGTTTGGTATCCATTCGAAACGATAAACATAGGATTTTACCAAATTTTATAAAATTTTAGGTTTTTTATTTTTGTTATGTTGGTAGATTGTAAATACTTCGTTTGGTATTCATTCGAAACGATAAACATAGGATTTCACCAAATTTTATAAAATTTTAGGTTTTTTATTTTTGTTATGTTGGTAGAATGTAAATACATCGTTTGGTATCCATTCGAAACGATAAACATAGGATTTCACCAAATTTTATAAAATTTTAGGTTTTTTATTTTTGTTATGTTGGTAGAATGTAAATACATCGTTTGGTATCCATTCGAAGCGATAAACATAGGATTTCACCAAATTTTATAAAATTTTAGGTTTTTTATTTTTGTTATGTTGGTAGAATGTAAATACATCGTTTGGTATCCATTCGAAACGATAAACATAGGATTTCACCAAATTTTATAAAATTTTAGGTTTTTTATTTTTGTTATGTTGGTAGATTGTAAATACTTCGTTTGGTATTCATTCGAAACGATAAACATAGGATTTCACCAAATTTTATAAAATTTTAGGTTTTTTATTTTTGTTATGTTGGTAGAATGTAAATACATCGTTTGGTATCCATTCGAAACGATAAACATAGGATTTCACCAAATTTTATAAAATTTTAGGTTTTTTATTTTTGTTATGTTGGTAGAATGTAAATACATCGTTTGGTATCCATTCGAAACGATAAACATAGGATTTCACCAAATTTTATAAAATTTTAGGTTTTTTATTTTTGTTATGTTGGTAGAATGTAAATACATCGTTTGGTATCCATTCGAAGCGATAAACATAGGATTTCACCAAATTTTATAAAATTTTAGGTTTTTTATTTTTGTTATGTTGGTAGAATGTAAATACATCGTTTGGTATCCATTCGAAACGATAAACATAGGATTTCACCAAATTTTATAAAATTTTAGGTTTTTTATTTTTGTTATGTTGGTAGATTGTAAATACTTCGTTTGGTATTCATTCGAAACGATAAACATAGGATTTCACCAAATTTTATAAAATTTTAGGTTTTTTATTTTTGTTATGTTGGTAGAATGTAAATACTTCGTTTGGTATTCATTCGAAACGATAAACATAGGATTTCACCAAATTTTATAAAATTTTAGCTTTTTTATTTTTGTTATGTTGGTAGCACTCCTTCTTATCACGTTAATCTATTTCTATCTGAATGGATCTATCCTAAAAAATTTTTGTTCCATTAGGGATGAAAATTACTAATAATAATATATATGTTCCTAGATGACGTCATCAGGGAGCAAAATAGTTAGAATTGTCTTTTCGCCATGTTAAAGATAGGACAAATTTGAAATTTTGAATACCTCTCAAAAAGTCACTTTTGATCCAAAATGAAATTTTATATCAAAGGTATCGGGTTTTTGATAGTTCCTATTTGTATTTTAAATTTCATCCTAATCGGTCCAGCAGGGAAACCTGTAGCTTTGTCTAAAAATTTGAAAATTGAAGAAAAGAATGAAAAAAAAAAGAAAAAAAAAAAAAAAAAAAAAGGAAAAATAAGAGACTAACTTTTGACCTTCCGAAATCGGCAAAATCTCAACTTTGAGCCTCTGCCATTCTGTTTGGCACTGGAATTTTTTTTGAATTCGTGCTCAAAATAATCCTTATTTATTCTAGTTTAATATAAAAAAAATTTGGCTCCGATATCTTAAAAACTTTTTGAGATATTCGCCCAGAAAGAGAAAAGTTTCTCAAAAAAATTTTTTTCACGTCCCTATCTTTTATTAAGGATTTAAAATCATTCTTGATAATATAGTCTAGGGACGACTCGTCCATCTAAATGCAATGGGCCATTGGCATCTATTGGAATGTCAACTAAATGGTAGTATTAAGAGTTTCTTTGCTTTCTTTTGCTTTTCACATGCTCGGCGACGAGTCGCTCCCGCGACTCTTGATATACATCTCGACCCAAAAAAAATCTGGTGTGACAAGCACAGAACACAACTTTTGATTACCGGAGGAAAGAGTGTGTGCTGTGCGACCAGTCACACCAGATCTTTTAAATTGACGTGCATTTTCATAGTTTATTATTATTCTTCTTCTTCTTCTTCTTCTGTCCTTGCCTTATTCCCACGATTACGGGGTCGGCGGACCTGACTTTTACCCTCTAGCGTTTTTGCGACCGGAAGAAATAGAATAGGCCGGCTCGTCCCACGGTCTGACGCCTGTTGAAACGAGGAAGGAAGAGACAGACACACAAAGAACTGAAGGACTGCCTGTCCCAGCTCGTGTAGCTCGTGGTCGCCATCCACGTACCCACAAGATGTAGGTCCCTGAGCGAAATAGTTTATTATTACTATACTCCCCTATTTATTGGTGGTATGGTAGTGAATAATTTAATTTAATACAATATAATACGAATTTTTTCGACCCCCTTACCGCCTAGGCACTTGCCCTTGTTGGCCCCTGCCTGCAAGACGTTTTGTGCCATCTTCAGTTGCATCAGACTTTTTTTTAAAAAATAGAGTTGTTAATCGTCTATTCATAAGCCAGTCTTGTTATACAGAGTCTATTGTATTACAAGCCTGCTTATGAACAAACGATAAACAACTCTATTTTCTAAAAAAACTCTGATGCAACTGAAGATGGCACAAAAAATAGGCCGAAACAAAGCAGTTTGATTTAATAATAGAGGCTTTCTACCTGGCTGTATTCTTTTCCAATTAAAGCTCTACCCTAGTTAAAATTATCATTTTGATTTATGTAATGCCCCCGGGCCTGGTGTAGTAGGTAGCGTGCATACCTTCTATACCGAACCCGCGACGGGTTCGGACCCCAGGCAGTCCGATTTGGATGCCAAATGGCTTAAATAGAAATGCCTGGACCCCTAATAGATATTTTCATACATAACGGTTATTGTTTGAAGTCTCAGTTGTCGAAAAGACTATGTGAATGTGAGTGTGAAAAAAAAAAAAAAAAGTGAAGGGCCCGTAATTCGTTTCCCGCCACAGAACCCCCACGAAACTCTACAATTAAATAATCCGGGAAAGTGTAATAAAAAAAACTGGAAAATTAGACATAACAGTCAATAAAAAGTTGAAAAACCATTGATTTAGACAAAAGCAAGAAGAAGAAGAGGAAATAAGTAATTTCAGTTTCCGGACCTTCTCTCTATCTTCTTTTTTTTTTCTTGGAGTGTGCAATAACAAACCCATATCGACATTAATGTGTTTTTTTTTGTTTTTTTTTGTTCTTTTATTTAATCTAAATTGATTTGTGCTTTGATGCTTTCGTTTTGTCTTCATTTTTCTTCTGATCGGTTGGCTGGTCTGCCTTCTCCATTTGAGAAATCCTTCTTATTTTTCTTCCCTTTCTCTCTCTCTCTTCCCATTAAATTTTACACTAAATCTACTTTTTACAATATAAATCAACAAACTTGCTTCTCTCTTTGCTTTTTCTATATCATTTAGGGCCTATATTACCTTGATCAAAATGTTTCAAGAATTTAATTTATTCATCAAAAACGCTATTCTCCTGATCAGGACCGTTCTTAACTCTTTTGTGCAAAAAAAGAATTTGGCACCTCCACCCCCTTTCTCCTTACCTGCGAGAAAGGAAATTTAAATAAAATTCATTTATCTTTTAACTTGTTTTTTTTTTCAGAGTTGGTTTTTTACATCGGCCCAGTTTTATCCAAGTATAAAACCGTGTATTATACTCGGCGGGATAAAACTTGCCAACTCTGAAGCTCCGTTAGGTTCGGTCATAGATAACTAGATCGGCAACTCTCGTGTTAAAAAATGTCATATTAAACAATAAGAGGATAAAGGAGCAAGCAGCCAGGCAGTTAGTCTCCACGAAATGAAACTCTCTGTTGAGGAAACAGTTTCGGTTTTTTTTTTTTTTTTTTTTTTTTTGGAATGGGTGCATAAGGTCCGAAGACCTATAATGACCAATAGTCACATGCAGCCAGGAAGAAAATAAAAACAAAAGGAGAAGCATAAAGGGGAAACTCAACTGCGGGAACTGAGAAGATGCCTGTTGAGGTTAGACTTGAAAGTCTGAAGATTGTAGGTTTTGGGGAAGATAGACGCAGGGAGCTTGTTCCAATCACGGGAGGTCATGGGGACAAAGGAAGAATGAAATTGTTTTGTTCTGTTAGTCGTGATCTGAACAGCATAGGGATGCTGGGAAGATGCCTCTCTTGTGTTCCGTGAATATGTTGCATTAGGTGGGATAATTGATTTTAATTCGGCAGAGCATTGACCATGGTAATACCTGTAGAAGAGAGATAGTGAAGATACTCTTCTTCTATGATCTAGCGACTGTAGGGATGCAGTAAGGGTAGAATCACCTATCAGTCTAATTGCACGCCTCTGTATGGTTTTAATGAAATATAACCATCATCAGTCCATTTTTTGAGAGTGTGAGCTCAAATGACAATGCATTGAGTCATATTGCGGAGTTGTCAGTAGATGTGTATTATACATAAATTATTTGTATAAAATACAAAGCAATGCTATTAGCTAATACAATGGGCAAAGTTTAATCAAAACAATTTTGTATCTCGAACTTTGCGCATCGTATTAGCTGATAGCATTGCTTTGTATTTTATACAAATAATTTATGTATAATACACATCTACTGACAACTCCGCAAACTGACTCAATGCTCTCTGCCATTTAAGCTCACACACTAAATAAATGGACTGATGATGGTTATATTTCATTAAAACCGAAACTGTTTCCTCAACAGAGAGTTTCATTTCTTGGAGACTAACTGCCTGGCTGCTTGCTCCTTTATCCTCTTATTGTTTAATAATATAACAGCCTCTTTATTTCTTCAATTGTCATATTATTTTGAGGCGCCGGTGGCGATCCCGGTGGGAAAATATTTAATCTCAAACTACCCCCACTATTCATAATAAATATGGAAAAAATATTACAAACACATTTCAATTAAATACTCAATTTCATAAAATTCAGATACATTTTGCTTTATATTAGGGTCTTTTTCGGCAACGGAGGCCATTTAGACCCCGCCTCTATTTATTTCAATTTATTGGCAGCCAATTAATTGAAATTGAAATTGAACCCAATGCAACATATTCACGGAACACAAGAGAGGCATCTTCCCAGCATCCCTATGCTGTTCAGATCACGACTAACAGAACAAAACAATTTCATTCTTCCTTTGTCCCCATGACCTCCCGTGATTGGAACAAGCTCCCTGCGTCTATCTTCCCCAAAATCTACAATCTTCAGACTTTCAAGTCTAACCTCAACAGGCATCTTCTCAGTTCCCGCAGTTGAGTTTCCCCTTTATGCTTCTCCTTTTGTTTTTATTTTCTTCCTGGCTGCATGTGACTATTGGTCATTATAGGTCTTCGGACCTTATGCACCCATTCCAAAAAAAAAAAAAATTGTAGCATGAGACGGGATGCGAACCTGCGACCCTTGGTACAGAAAGCCAGCAAGCTAACTCCTACACCAAGGCCCGAGGGCAAAGAATATTATTATTACTATTCCCTTTCCCTTCCAATGCCCTGCTTGAGGATTTGTTTACATTCACAGAATACATAGATATTTCTATATGGAAGAAATCGTAACTTTAGGAATGAATAACTCAAAAAGTTATAAGAATTTCGGGACCCAGTAATTTTCCTGGACTCTCTATAACGTCCTCTAAAAGCCTGCAAAATTACTTTTCAAAATTCCAACGGAAAGTTGGTCAAACAGAGCGTTAACAGAGATTTAACTTTGATAATAAACAAGATAACCATTATTAAATTATAGAGTGAGAAATTTTTTCGACCACCACCAAACCGATATGCCCTGTCATCTCACATTAATCTTTTATATATATCTACTCGTTATTTTTTTTCTTTTCCTTATAATTTATCTAATCTAATATAATTGTTTAGTTAATTCGTCTTGATTGCCAAACGAAATCGTTAGACCATAGACAGACAGATATATAAATGATATTAATCAAAATAATAGTGGAAATAACTTTATAGGAGGGAAATGAGGGAGAGAGAGAGTCAAAACAAGATTAAATCCCGAAGCTTAAGCACTTGCTGCTCACTTGGCAAAACTTAATTTAATTATTTGTGAAAATTTCACAAGAGAGTGAGAGTATATACTAAATAATTAAAGCTCAGAGCAGAGCCTACCCTCACTCTCATTCCAACTTTGGCTTTTAACTAAAATCTGTTAGTTTGGGATATCAATCAGATTGATCTCTCTCTCTCTATTATCCGGACTGTTTTATATTATTTGATAGATTTTTTTTGTCATGCACTTAGGGATGAAACGATACCACTGAGGTATCGATACCGCATCGGTTGCAAAGTATCGATACCAACTCGCTATCGATACTTACTCGTATCGGTCGATTTTTTCATACAATTAAAGTTAAGTAAAAACAGCAGTAATTATATTTATTGATATAATAAAAAAAAAACAATAAGTATATAGTAGCATATCGAATAGAAAAAAGAAAAATCTGGTGCTACCAGGCACACCAGATTTTTTGTATCGACATATATTTACTTTCCAACAGTACGATGAGCGCCACAATTTAGTCGCCACCTGATAGCTTTTGCCTTAAGTATATAGTGTAAAGTGAAATAATTTTAATGACTGAAAAGGTAAAACGTAAAATCTGGTACTGATGATTTTTTTTTACCTTTTCAAATTTAAAATTATTTCACCATTTACCATATACTATACCATATACTTATGACTAAAGCTATCAGGTGGGGACTTAATTGTGGCGCTTACTGTACATTCAAATTTCAAGATGTAAAATTTAAAAGTATAGAAAATATTTATATTTTGTTACCATGGCAACCATTTTTTTTCTATGAAGTACAAGAGTAAAGTGTGCTTCAAACAATTTCACGGGCAAAATGAACATCAATAAAGTACTAGTACTTCTTGGCCGATCTTGTTTAAAAGCTTATTTTCACGAGTTCGGAAGGTGGCTAACTTAAATATAAAATTTCAACCTCCTAGCTCATTTCCTTCATGGTTAAAATTGAACACACAGACAGACCATGTCGCAAAAACCACTTTTTTGGATTCAGGGGACCTCAAAACGTGAAGATCCATCAAAATATCGACATCGAATTTTTGACATGATCGCCCCAATACTTTCTCTCTATATATATTTCATATATAGGGTAAGAGAAAGTAAAAATACTATATACACGGCTTTTTACCTAAATCACCGTTCTTTTCCCCCGAAATCTGCGGCCGTTTTTTTTAAATTTCATAATAAATTCATTGTATATCACAAATTCGGAGAAAAATTACAAAAAAAAAAAAAACAAAGTTTCTACTAAAACAAAAGGTAGAATGAGATTTGTAAAAAAAAAAAAAAAAAAGGTCGAACGAAAAACGGCGCCCTAGTTGAGCTTAAAGGCTAGTTACGCCGCTGCTTGAATATATTGCATATTTGGTTGGGCAGTAGAAAATGAAAAGAGATTTATTTGATTTGTTTAGTTACATTTTCATTTGATTTATTGTTAATTAATTATAATGGATGGAAATTCAATGAGTTTATTTAATTAACATTAATTGAATTATTTATATAATAAAATTATATTTAATAATAAAATGTCATATTTCATTAATATTATGTAGGAATGATTTTGCTTTTATTGCAATTAATATCCAAATAACGGAAGCTTGTAAAAAAAATCTGGTGTGACTGGTCGCACAGCACACAACTTTCTCTTACCTTCAGTAACTTGACTTTGATAACTATTTGGTTTACAATTCCGTTAATAATTAACGGACTTGCACGACGAATGATTTTTGGAAATTTAAATAACCACAGAATATTGTGAATACACGATTTTTGCATTCAGGGGTGGTAAAAAATTTTTAGTGGTTTCCAAATTTAAAAAACTGAAAAATTTTTTATAAACAAACTCCTATTTTCCACCACTAAAATCACTTCAGATTGTACTAGAACTGGAATATTTCTATGTTTTTATTTTAACTATGTGCATATTTTTAAAGGGTGACGCCTTAAAAAAATCTTGAAAATTTCAAAATTAGAGTCCCTTGAGAGCAATTCTTCTATTAAAATTTATTTTTCTCCATATCTCTAAAACTATGTCTGCTGGGGCAAAACAGATGGCTTTTTTTTGAATCAGCGCTACCCACATGGGCGTAACTAGGGGGTCCGTATCGAAAATTAGCATAAAGGTATCATGCTATTTTTCGATACCTGCCTTTTCAAAATCTAATTGATTACGATCTATCAGATATTATTATACCAAAGTCAATAATTCAAAATTTTAATTTTTTAAATTTCCCTCTGACTTAAAGTTTTAAATCTCCCTCCCTAACTCTACTTCTTGTAAATCTGATAAAAAAGTAAAAACCCAAATAACAGTGGGTTTTTTTTTAATTGAAAAGCCCAGTGGGTTTTGCCCACCTGGGGAAATTCTAAGCCAACCCTGTCACATAGTCGACCGAAACGTTACTTTGGATTCTACAATAAAGAAATAAACATAGCTGCTTGGCCTTTTATTTATTCTACTAAATAGAAAATAGAAGAATTTAATCAAATTAACTCTCGTATCATTTAAATAGTTCATACATAATATAAATTGAAGCGTGAATGTGAAGCTTTAATTCCAAAGCCATTCATTAGAATAATCGCTTAAGATCGAAATTAATCAAAATCATAATATTAATCCCTTCATAAACACTATAACATTTACTTCGGAATCAAATAGGATATCCATCATCATTTGGATTCAAAGTACCTCCTATATATATATATAATCTTTTATTTTGTAACCTTATAATTAGTTCACTGTTTGTTTAATAATAATAAATATTTACGCGATGAAAAGGAAGAGGGAGAGAAA
Source organism: Euborellia annulipes (assembly GCA_023213315.1). Taxonomy (NCBI): domain Eukaryota; kingdom Metazoa; phylum Arthropoda; class Insecta; order Dermaptera; family Anisolabididae; genus Euborellia; species Euborellia annulipes. Next base: position 21,659 of record JAKCPI010001017.1, read on the forward strand.
AATAGTAGATGCAAAATTAATGAAATGTAAATAGAGTGAGAGAGAGAGAGAGATCTGAGAATGATGATGATCCCCGTAGAATGGATGGATGTTTCCATACAAAATTCATCCAGGGGAGAAAACCTGTCAGATACAGGAGCACAATGATATTTCCTCCTCCTCATTTCTCTAAATATTAATAAAACTATAAACAATAAAGACAATTGCGTAATCTCATTGTCTGATATGCTGCCTAACTGTTTATAATTATTATAAATATTTTCTCTTTAAGTAATAGAATATTTATTTTGCCGAGGCATGATGTAGTATGTTTTTTTTTTCTTTATTTTATTCAAATCCACAGCGACGTTTCGATCGACCATGCGACCATCTTCATTTTGACTGAACTCAAGCCATGAAGATAGTCGCATAGACGATTTATAAAATAATAGGGAAAGGTTCTAGATGCCGTCAAAGATTAACCTTCGTGCGGGCATACTGTTTAAAGCAAATATTCACTATTTCGTGATTATTAGTAATTTAAGTAAAAACAATATTTCAAAGAAAAAAGCCAATGAGTTTAAAAAAAATGTGGTGTGACTGGTCGCACAGCACTGAAGTACAAAAGTAAAGTGGTCTTTAAGTGCAAAATGAGAATATACATTTTAAAAAAGCATCTAAAAAATAATTGATATCAAAATTGTTATAGTGAATTTTAAGAAAATTGAAAAAACTGAAAAAGTACATCAGTAAAGTACTAGTACTTTTTGGCCGATTTTGTTCAAAAGCTTCGTCTCACGTTCCAGGGTGATACCTAATTTAAATATAAAATTTCAACCTCCTAGATTATTTCGTTCTTGAGATATTTTGTTCACAGACACATATGACCCGGTATAGACTAATAACTCTGTGCGGCAAAATGAAACTTTTTTCCGGCCCCGAGATAATTCCTACAGATTCTTAAGTAAAATGAGAAGATTGAAAGGGAGCCTTCCCATGAAAAGCAGTTAAGTACAATAAAAACGTTTATATTTTTGTGCCAACGTTTCGACACTCATCCTCAGGGCATACAAAATTGACAGAGTGACAGGAGTGCGTTTAGCTATCGAAACGTCGGCAATAAAATATAAACTTTTTTATTATATCTAGCTGCTGTTCCTGGAAAAGCTCCCCGTTCAATCTTCTAATTTAATATCTTCAGCTATCCATTTCAAGAAATTTAGTTTTGAAATTTCCACTGAATGAACAGTAGGTGACAGACAAACAAACGACAGACGGAAATACGGGCAATTACTTCGCAATTATATACGTAGAATTTCAATATAAATTTTCTTTAATTTACAGGTAGAGCATCTTCTTACGTCATCCAATTGGGATTTCTCCTGGTGATCGTCCATCCTGAAACGGTAGCCATCTGAGTGTATGATTATGAAAATTGCAGCAACGACGAAAGTGAGTTAGCTAAGGTAAAATTGTTTTTACTTTATCTTACGTATATATGTTAATATATCGGGAAAAAGTATTGCATTTATATCATAATAATTTGATGGGAATACTGTCTGTGTATCGGTCTATGAATCTCTGTTCAAATTAAAGCAAGAAGGAAATGAAAATTTTTATATTTAAGGGGGGCCCCCCCGGAGGGGAGAAAAGGTGGTTTTAAAATCAATCGGCCAAAAAGTACTAGTACTTTATTGATGCGCTTTTTTAGTTTTTTTATATTTTCTCAAAATTTGATCTAACGATTTTGATTAAAATTCATAAATCAACGTCTTACAATAAAATCTATAGTGCCCGGGTAGGGAGGCATGCACGAAAAGTTAAGCAGCTTGAATAACTCCTTTGTCTTAAGAGGTATAATTATGATGAATATACGGTTAGAAAGAATAGTTCTTCAGCTAAAGATTTCACCATTTATTTCTACGGAAACTAAATTTATCTCGACACAAAAAAATCTGGTGTGCAAGCACAGAACACCACTTCCCGAAGCTCCGATTTTTATTTTTTTGTTGTTGGGGGAATGAATGTGTGCGTTAAAAATTTTCTACAATTTTCATTTATTTTATATTTTATTCTAAAGTTTTTTCCTTACTCATCATTCATTTTGGATAAAAAAAAGAAGAATTCCCACCCCCTTAGAAGACGTCAGAGAGAGGGAGTGAGGAGGGAAGAAGGTTCTACTCTCGTGAAACAGCAAACTTTAAAAACCATTAAATTACCCGATTAAATTTTGTGTTTGGCCTAATAATAAATTCTCTCTCTCCATTTTCTTGTTCCGCCAGAACACACAACTTGTAAACGAACGAAAGAAATGAAAAGGAGAGAGAAAAAAAGAGACAAAAACTAACTGAAAATTATTATGTATATATAAATATAATATCTTTAAATAAATGTGCTGGTAAAGTTCTTTTTTTTTTTTTTTTTTTTTTTTTTTTTTTTTTGATTGCCAGAAACCTTTTAAGGGAAAAAGAAAAGAGAATAATATGTAAATATTAGATTGCGAGAAAAAAAAAAAAGTTAATGTTGCCACCATATTCACCTTCTTATTCTATTAGAATAAAACAAAACAACGTCTCTGAGATGTTTAAGAAATAGAGTTGCTATTTTATTATTGAGCTAGTGAATCTTAATCCTCTGACTTTTGAACTATAAGGCCTGGCATTCACGATCGCTCCATCTATCCAAATGGAGCGTTGTCACCCCAAAAAATGACCGTGAGTGGAGAAAAACCAATGGATGTTGTGTAGTGATAGGATGTGTTGAATTTCCATCCGGTCCAAAATCCAGTTTAGTCAAGCGGGGTCGATATAGACCACATTGGGAATCACTGGGCTGGAGTGAATGGGGTTAATTTTTTTGGAAGTAATCCAAATATAAAGAGAAGTCATTCTAGGGCCGTTTGCTTCACTTCTAATTAAGTAGCTATCCCTCGGATAAGCTAGTTGACTTTTCACATCTAATTAAGCTAATCATATGATTAAATAAGAGCCCAGATTGTAATCAACTAGCTAAGACCCAAAGTTAATTAGAACTGAAGCAACCGACCCTTAGTAGTGTTTTATAAATAGAAAAAAGTAATTGAATAAGATATTATTAAT